>DWDW01000644.1:0-13781 GCA_018245635.1 Mimoniades versicolor eupheme
AATAACTGTATTGATTTATTTATATTTAATTATTAAAATTTAACATAACGCCTGGATATGCTTAAAGAGGTAGGCGTAGTAGTGTAATATTACCACTTTTAATTATTATTGTTATTCAATCAACTTTATATGTATTATACATAGGTATACATATATTAATAATGATTATTTGTTTATTAAAAATATGTATAATATAACAGACAAAAGTTATAACAACTTTATGTACTTATTTGCAATTAAAATTAGCGTAGTTTCAGTGTTAATTTTCGCGTACGAACCGAGGCAGCGCCACGATGCGAAATTGCAGCGCATTTCACGTGTCACGGCGGCGTCAAACTGTCACGATGTCACGTCACGCCGCTGTTGGCGTAGTGTCGGCGTGCAACCCTGCGGTCGCTGCGTGGGGCTCAAATGATCTTTAAGTAAATTTCATATATTTTGTACGTTGATGATATTAACTGCTTTCATTAATAATATGACTATAATTTATAGTTTGCTTATCATGGTTCTCATATTAAATTTAATTAAATTTTAATATTTAGCCTGAAAATGTCGTGTTTTCTTCATTTTTAATTGAGATGCTTTTTTAAACTCAGTAATTATTAGTAGTTTAATAGTTTCATTAATTTAAAAAATAATGATAATGATTAAATTATTATTTTGTGACTCTACCGTGTATTTTAATTTTGATAGATAGGTGTGGAAGTATATAACCAACTTTTTAATTGGATGTAAATAAAAAATATGTTATGTTTAAATTTAACTGCATATTATAGTACATATATTGTTCTAATAAATTTAAATTTGACTTGAAACTTTCAGAAGTTGTTAAAACAAAATGCAACTTACGAAAGACTAGATTTTTTTATTAAAAAATTGAGACTTTAAAGAATCAAAGTATCACGGCGGTAGAGGGTTGAGGTTTCTAGTACCTGTGCAAAACTGACACCCTAATCACGAGCGTGCACTGAAAAATGATTTTAAGTTAGTAATTAGGAGTTAGTACTAAAACTATTCAGCAAACTGCACTGTCAAACCAATCCAATAATGGAATCGTGTTTGGCATGGAAAGAACTAAACTCGAAGACGTTAATTAAAAATAAATACTCTGAACACATTTTATAAAGGTATCCCATATACCTATTAACACTATATTTGAGAACGGTAGCAAAACTTTTGATGTTGCTCAAATACAAGTTAATTCTACAAGTATTAAAAGGCTACGTTCAGAGGGCTGAGAATACTGAGCGTAGCTTTTGAATTTGTTTTGTTATGTACCATATTTCGTTTCTGAGTAAAATACGTTTGTACGATAGATTAATAATTATTAATCTATCGTATAAACTATATACCTAATGTATTGATTGAATGGAATTTGATTAAAGAACATGTTTTTTAATGTCTTGTTTTTTTTTTAAAGTTGTAGATAGTCTATTTAGACTATTAAGATAAAAGTCTATGTAGTCTATTAAGATAAAAGTCTATGTAGTCTATTAAGATAAAAATAATTATTAAACAAGCAATATTGAATGAAACATGTTCAACAAATCTTCCAATAGTTTTTCTCAGATACGATTTGCACATACCAATAAGGCCATTGGAGTCTATAATTACTTGTGCTTCCTGGTATTAATTAAAATATGTAATTATTGACGTAAGTGTACAATACGATACGATTATACTTTAATAAATATGAAGTGTGGATTATGCAAGTAGAGTAATAATTTATGGTTAATTAATCACCTGATTATTTTAAACAAAATAAGACATGTAATCGCTAGGCAAGAGTAATGATCAATCATAATTTTAAGGTTAGTTTATTAAGACAATGTTTTCGATATTATGACTAACAGCGTTTCACATCTTACTTTCTTCAAGTCAACCCATGACAGAAAATTATAATTACAATAAAATTTTAATGCGATGTTACATTACGAACACAGAATATTGGGTGCGTTTATACATAAATGAAAAACTTGGCTAGCCAACTGACTATAGGTAATAGCCGTTAATTTGTAAGGGAATTTAATATCCAAGCATAACTGATGTTTACAGTTCGAATTTAACAACTGTAGTTGAAGTCAGATCGCAAATTGGGGCGAACGGAAACGGTTACGTTACATTGTATTAGGTACCATTCTCAGTTTAAAACGCCATACATTGGCATCTCTATAATCACCCTCGAAAAGTGGTCCGGATTACGTCACACTCGACGATTATTACATACCAATTAATGTCATAATAACGATTCGAATACAAATGAACAAAGAAGTGGCATTAATCACGGCAGATTGGAGCGACCTCGGCGGTTTTTTTTTGCCACGATGAACATTATGCATGTGGCGTGCTTGAAAACGATTTTAATGTGACCTTGTAGGTACATCAATAGATAGAATACATCAGCCCCGGCTGTGAGAAGTCGGACCGATCGCTACGATTCAAAGTGATTCTAACGTGAAAAAAATGTTGGGTCACGAAATTTAAATGCGCTAAATCGTTTTATGGTACAGTCGAAGCGAGGACAGCGTGACGGATGTTTTTGGACAGCAAGAGTTCTAGAAAGAGATATTTTTGAGAGAGATGGAAAATATATGCAAATAAAATATGTAACAATGTTTTTGAATGATGTTTTCCATTATATTATGTCCTTCAAGGTAGCTTTAAAGTAGGTTAAAGGTAGTAGCAGGTAGTAGAACGAACCTACCTTAAAGTTACTAAGCTTTAAGATAGGTTCGATTGTTTTAAAATATTGAAAATTAAAATTGTTTAGTGTACGCACTTGTGCTATTTTAATAAATGTCAAAGTGAAAGTAACAATTACAAAGAAGATCAGTAACGAAACATCACGCCTGTAATCCCCGAAGAGGTAGCCATAGGAGCACATTCCCACAGTTCACCAGTTACGTTTACATTCCACAATGTAATAGGAGAAGAATGAGAAGAAAATAAAGTGAACTTCTTATAAAGAAATGATAAGAAAGATAAAGTAAACGTTAAAGGAAGACAAAGTCAAAATAAGGTGTCATATTCGGGTAATTTATACGACCAATTGGACCGGACCAATTGGACCTTTTTATATGTAGTTGACCAACGTAGAGACATGTAAAATTACTCAGCGAATTCGTTACTACGGTAGTCATAGTATGAAAAGAAATTATGACAAGCGTCTTTCCGTAAACTCTTTTAAACTGAATTAATTTATAGGTTCTTATACTTCTGTACATGGCGACACCATTGTTTCTTACAGAATTTAGATGAATGAATTTGTTCACGAGTTACTGTATACTTATATTCTACATACTTTTGTAGAATGTACTTTTGAACTATATACCTATGTAGGTATAAAGATAAATTTAGCGAGAATCTTATTTAAACACATTTATTTTCTAGCCTCGTCTCCGCTTGACTAAAGCAAATGTAGTTAGGTAGAATTATAAACAATAATAGTTTCGTTTTAATTGACTACACAATTTACGCATGTCTCATTAGTTATTTTATTCAGTATCATTATATGTTATATTTGTGAGATACGAATTTAATTGTAAACCTTGATTTTAACCTCGAGATAATAACAAATGAATCCTCGCACGTTATTACTTCTGTCAGTCTGTCCATCTTTTCAATGCGATCGGTATTTTATATCATCTCATTTATATAATACAAACTTGTGTGGCTATTAAAATATTTGTAGTAATGAAGGTTACGAATTGATTAGACGATGGTGTTGAAATTAATAGAATTGCAGTAGTAATGAGCAGCTGGTGGATTAGTAGCCTAGAAGTTAGCTCCTCGTGTGACTACGAGTTCGAATCCGTGACATGCAGCTTTAATTTGAAAATAACAAGAAAATTTTGAAAATTTAATAGTTGAAAATTAACTGGTCTGTAACTGTGAAACAGAACATTGAGTCTCCAGTTGTTAGATGAACAATTACATTCACAGGTAACATATTCACAGAAGACTCTGAAAAGAACGACATAATATCAAATGTTGACATTAAATATATAATAGATCCTGTGGGCGTTAAGCGAGAATTACAAAAGAAAAGCAAATGAGATCTAAAGATTTCCAAGTTCAAATATTAAACTGACGGCACACTTTTAGCTCGTTTCAAATGTCATGATCTGGCACTCGTCGCCATTATTTTGACGATCGTGTGTGGAACGTAAACACTCGATAAAAGCCTCCCACTCACGGGCTGACAGTGCGACCCGACTGAGTCACGGTGTCGCAAGCGTGTCCCTGCGTCGGCGCGTCGTGGGTGGCCGGCTCTGATAAGCATCTAATTAAAACCTACTTTTGTCATAGATAAGGGCAGCTTCTCAATGTCGATTATTATTCAGTTCATACGCAGGGGTTGTATAGTATTAAAGAGTTACATCATATTTTGCTCTTCATATGCGCCGGTTCCTACTTTAGGCTCGACCTTGTCGGACTATTTTGCTCAACTTTTTGATAATTGGTTACATTTGGTATTTTTGTTATTTTTCATACTTTTATATTCTTATTGGTTTTATGATAGCTGTGTTGTTCTCATATAGCTTTATTACTTCTTTTTCTACTAACATATGTAGCATATTATAGATTTTTTTAAGTTATGTAAGAAATATAAATTTCTATATAATTGTATGAAATTAAATGTTTGAGAGGAAGTGGAATTCTGTTTTTTGAATAATTAAAACTATATTAAAATACGATGCTGGTCAGACATTGAAATGGCCGGATAATATTGCACGACTTCATGCATTTCGAGCCTTATAACACTATTTTACTTTGCACTTTCATAGTTGATCGATCGTCTGTATGTACCCTTACAGTGACAACGACATAATCCTATTCTCGATCGGTCTTTTGTTTATTTTATAAACAACGCTGTCAATACATATCCACATAGATACAAACCAAAAGGTATCAGTAGCCCTTATGGCCTTGAAAAGAAGGGTGATAATTATTTGCTTTTCAGTTTCGCGATTTGAACATTTATTTTTGTGAGTGGACGTGAGGACATGATGTTTTGAATGGAGGTCAAAGACATGAGTCGATGGGAGAGTGTCATGTGAGAAAATAGTTCGTTACGTTTGAGAGATGCGATTTTGAGCGTTATTTGTATTAGGAGTTGAGAGTAAATTTCCCGTGACGGAAAATAATGTAGCGGTGTCGCGCAATTGTTTATTTTTCTAAACAACGGAGATGAATAATTGAAACGGGATATTGGTGGTTGTTTAGTTTAATAGTTCCAAATTTAAACGTTGCAAAGTTTAACAAAGATTCGAACACTTTTTATCTGGAAAATCAGCAGGCAGCCGTTAGAAGTGGCCAATGGAGCTAAAAGACGCGTGAAATCTACCCAAAATAGGACTATGATAACGTCAATGACTTAGGTTAATCATCATATTATCATCATCTTCGTTCTTTGCTGGACAAAGGCCTCCGTGGAGAGGTTTTGGCTCACAATCCCAACGCTGGGCGTGCTGATTGGGGATCACATAGCACGGCTACTTGGTTAATAATAATAATAGTTATGAAGATGATAAATATTATATGCTATAAGAATATTACTCGGTAAATAATCATTGGCAAAAGTCACTCAAAGTTGTCAACTCGGTCAAGAATGAGTGGCAAAGACCATGAGGTAATTGTATACTTTGTGTCAACAATCAAATAAACACATTTATTACCCATTTGTAATGTATGGCTTCGTTCGTTCTTCGACTTATCCGCCGTTATAAATATCTTACATCATAACGTTATCCAATTTAATAAAATCTGTTCAGTCTTCAGTACCTACCTATGTATATTCAAACGAAGAGATAAAATTTCAAAATAGATGCTTCATTTTGAATTTCGAAGTTACTGTATTGTTGTCCATATTTTGTACTGTTTCTACATATATAACGTACAGTAGAGGTATACTTTTATATGGTATTATGAATAATCAATATTGTGTACCTTGAAATGTCCGAATAATTTAAGGCTGGTTCTTCACGATACTTAAAAAGCATATTTTACTTGAGACCAGATTTATTACGATTTTGACATGAAAAAAAAAATGAAGAGCTCCACCCCCCAGTCACGGCGTTTAGCGACATGCAAGGCAGCTATATTTTACAATTGCCGCGACAATCGCATTTGATCGCTCGCGCGCGATATGCATCGCACCGCCCAGTTTAACCGCGCGTTTGATTTTCTGCGAGTAAGTGATGAAAATTCACGTAAAACTACTGATGAGCGTTAAGTAAATATGGCTACGTGAAGAGTAAAAATTAACCAAAGATGATAGATAGATTATCCTTTATTATTTACAATATCGGAAAGCTCGTATATCAAGCTTATACATATAAGGTACCTATAACTCCCGGTTATAGTCAAATTTTGTTGTCGTCAAATGTACAAGCCGTCCAGTGATTATGTCATCTGTATTATTGGTTACTATTATCATAATAACTGAATCTTCTCCAAAATTGCGTATGAAAGCTCGCATAGTATTGGCAACTATTTCGGTATTGCTTATGTCCATAAGCGACGATGAGAACTTACTTTAAAAAAAACACTAATCATTAATAAAATAGATCGTCATGGACTGTGGACTCCGTTTGCTCCACCTTGTGGAGACAGGATTTCAATGATGACGAATGATAGATTATCAACTCGTCGCTAGCCGACGTTACGACCAGAACCTTAAACGACGGTTACTCACACGTGGCTCTATGTCGTGCGAATAGAGTTCAGATAACCATCGCGAAAAGAGAGGTATTTGATACTTTGTATCTGGTTTGTAAAAATAAACGTCTCATAATGTGGCCACTTGCTTACAGCATTGCACGAAAATATGTAACTAAGGGCGTACAATCAGATACGAAGCGTTTTAATTGAACAATTTGTTTCAGTTTTGTGTAATTTGTGAAGTTCGTAATAGTCACTTATGTAGGGCTATTTGTAATTAATATTTCCTACATTCATGTTTTTTTCAATATGTTTAATAGAACAGAGAATGCAAAATATGAAAAAGTATGAGTCTACTATGAATTGTAACTGATAGTTTCCTTTATATAAAAAATATTAATATTATTATAGGTATATCTCTTAGGTAATTTATGAAACATGTAAAATTACAACAGACCACAAAATCACATTCACTTTTAACATTACCTATAATATCTTTTACTATATATGTATGTGCATTTAATTGATTGGAACGTTAATTACCTAATAGATAATCCATCTGACCAAAACTAATATTAGCGTGAAATAATACAAAATCCAATTGACCCCTTTATAAGTTACACACATATAATAAAATTATATTTTGAAAAGAGTAATGTAAAAATGAATATTTTAACCTGTAATATTTCAAATTGTTACACTGCCTTTCTTACCGTAGAAATAACGCATCCCTAAATTTAAATTTCGAGTTTCACAATCTTATTATCATACTGTACTCACATTACCAGAATTTCCTCAGCCGGTGCCCGAGGCTCGATCGTATCCGCGGCACGCGAAGGCTTCACTTTGTATACAACTTCCGGCGGCGTGCCACTTCCGGTCCGCTCCAATCCGGAAGTGAGCCGTTCCAGCTCTATGTCACCTTAAGTACGTGTTGTGATTAGAGAAAATTTACGAGTCTCGTGCTACAAATTGGTGTAATTACCTCACGATAGCCGGCGGTTCTCTTAATAATAGAGCGATGGTAACTCTATACGTTATTCTTGACCGTTGACAAAAATATTAAGGACATTTTTATAGAGAGCTCTAGCTTGCAGCTGTAATTAAACGGTGCGAATAAGTTACGTTTGATGTTCTCTGAACACTCGTTTCGTTTTAACGTGTTCCGCATTATTTAATAAAAAAACTTTATCTTTTGTAAGACAAATATTTTTTCACGTTATTTAAATAATTATCTTCATAATTAACAAAGAAAAATTCGGTTAGTAGTAAATTTTTAGAATTCGTCCAATCAACATATTTTATCCTTGCTACCCTTATCAAACTACCATTTACCAACATTGCTGTAAGGAAAAATGTTGGGCGTCTTGTCGAAAGGAAGCTACTCACGGAAAATCAGCTTGTTAGTAATAAATGATGAAAACTATACTAGGGATCCTGTACTAATATATATTGTAAAATAAATTTTACCTAGTACATATACCTTGTCACTATATCAAATATGTACATAAATTCATCACTAGCGGAACTCACAGAAATGTACTTATTACATTTAACGTACCTACGACTCTTGTTTATATACAATTAATACATAGCTATTATATTGGCAATGTCGCCAATCGTATCTCGCTACCGACAATTAAGTACGAACAGAAACGTTCGTAACTCCGTTGACGAGTACGGCATGTGGCTGTCGGGCGACGTCTTTATTTACAATTCAAACAAATGGTTTCCACATGTCACGCCAGGCAATGACAAGGCCTTTAATGCCCAATTTACCCTGACCCCTCCGACATCCCGCCATCTCGTCCTTTCGGACCGAAATATAAGTGGTTCAGGGAGGGGCGGAAGTTTATATTATAATGGTGGTCGCAAGAATAAACTTGTGACACAATAAACATTGGATTATTTATTTATTCACGCCAATTATACATAGCAGATGTGACGCCTGCGTAGGGAATTGTAGCGTTTCTACGTAAACTGTTCGCGGTTGTAGCGGAGAGAATAGATATTGCGGTAAGTAGCGTTTTGACAACCCTACTTGTGCCCTGGAGGGTTGCCAGCTATTGTAACTGCGGCAATTACGGCATATATTCAGAGTTCAGTTACCCACTGTTACACATAAATATGTGCATATAATTGTATTACCTATGCCTCTATTATGTAATTGCGAATGAAACATTATTTTTTGTCAGATTTTTTTAAATTACTTTGACAGAGGAAGGTGAAAAAATTGTCACCCATAGCTAATTTTATCTACATAGTCGTTCGATGTATCACCTTGGACACTCTAATGGACTCTCTATAATCCTACAATCCTATACCTACATATAAATACTGTCAATCATCCTAAAGTTGTAGAATAATTTAAAAATCGTTGTACGCGACACATTGCCATAGAACTATAAATACCTACAAGTGACAGTGACTTCATAATAAATAAATAGATTTTTTGCCTTTTACACTTTATTAATCTTTAGTTAACATTAGTCACAGCTTAAAACAAACATCGACGATACATATATATAAAACTCTGCTCATACCATACCATCTCCCGAAATTTTCCATGAACGCTAATCAGTTCGGAGCGAACAATAGTCGATGTGATTGACATTGGGCGCTTTAACGGCGGCGTCCAAACTGGTCGATCACGAGCCCTTAATGAAATGGGCCACTCCGCTAACCGGGGCCATCATGTGCGCTCTAAGTGTATGTATTGTTAGAACAAACAGCGAGTTTTGACAGTCCCACGGAAATACTCGTTTTGTGCTCGTTAGCGGGTTCGGTTTGATACAGCGCGTAATAGATTTTGTCGGTGTGTGCGAACCCGACGAATGTACACCAGTTTCTGATATTATGATTTCTGCTGGAAGCCAGCATCACAATCCTTACGAGTGACTCTTCATAGTCGATGTTTCAGAAAACACGGAAATGATTCTGCTGTACCTACCTACTTGTAATTGCTTATAAGGATATAGTTACTGTATCATCGACGCCAACGAACTAAACGATTTCCGCTCACAAGTAAAGCTACAACAACAATATTACGTATTTAGGTGTATCATATCAAAAATTGTTACCCTCGTAACTTTACGATCTGAACAAACCTTATTAGATACATATTGTTACCAAATAATCAAGTCGAAGGGGCTACAACACGAAATTATAAGGACCAGAAACAAGTCGAAACAACCAAAAGTGATTTACGATTCATATCGGACGCGATCAACACGGTAATAACCACAATCATCGCATTTCCATGTCAACACGCGTAAAAAATATATGACCACTTTTAATTTTACCGACGCTCAATTCAAACCAAATTAAACCTTAAATATTTATTCATAAGGCTCCCGCATAGTGCCCTCGTGGTGTGAAAACTAATAACAAATGACACTCGCACCGTATCGGCAAGATCTTTACGCGCTATTACAGGGTGATGACGGGAAATGCTCTATTTCGTTACTTTCACAACTGAAGATTGGTTGTATTTGTCGAAATTTGTTTTGTACATGCGTTTAAATACGATGAAATTTCATATTGGTTTTGGAGAGAAAAAAGGAAGTCAGATACGGGTTTAACGGGTTTAACGGGTAATTAGCAGTACATTTTGAATTTTAAATAGTAAAATATTTGTGATACTTGTGAATTTGTCCATTCTATTTTTGCGCCAGGTTTTTACTACATTATGCTCAGTAAACGTGGAAAGTTCTGGTGCTTGACGGCATAAATATTTCAAAATCCTTTAAGCAGGCTATCAACTAATGTACATTATTTTTTATTTCCTTTAACAACCCATTACGAACCATAACGCGTTGTCGTAGAGATGATCGTTAAGATCGGTCTTCGCACTCGATTCCAACACGCCCCGTCCCTTGCCCCCAAAGTGGGGCACGTAGGGTCAAACCGGGTAACTATGCATTAGGCGATATTATCACGCGTCTTATCAAGATGCGAAAGTCGTAAACGAAAAAGTTTTCATTTAAGTTTTTAGGGCGAATGGAGTAGAAATGTAGAAAGGTTTTGTTTTTGCTTTGTGTGTGGTTACCCTTGTTCAAGTGTAGGTGTCCCTTTGTTTACTTAAACCGATTTAAGAAAAATAAAGCTGAATAAAATACGGGTACCAGTAAAAACGTATTTTGTTATACAAAATGTTATAATAATAACGTCTTTGCTAAAATTTATTGGGATCGCAAGTATTACCTTTCAAAAACAAAATACCTACCTATTTAATCATTTGTTTTTTTACTTGTCTGGCGAGCTGAAATTAAACTTCATAATATACCTACACAAATATACCTGTTCCAAATAAGTCTTTAAATCTAAATTAAATTTTATGCTACTCGTCTATCACAATATGTACCTACTCTGATTGCATTGGCATGAATCTTTGTCATTGCCTTAACCACAATCTCATATGTGGTAATGTTGTCGACATATACTTACATAAAAAAATCATGCCATACTAATTACAGTGACATGTTTTATCATTCCCATCGCTTTAAACTGTGCTGTCATCCCATTGGCTAGTTACCACTTCATGTCACCCATTTGTCACCAAGTGCGGGCCAATGGGAGCGAGCGGTTTGAAAATGGAACATACAGAAATGTCACTCGCTTGTCGTTTTATGTAACCCGCTATTGTGCTTAGGAACGCATTGTTTGGCGCTCGTACGAGTAGTAAAGGCGTACACGTGCTAAATAAGGTAATGTAGTTCAATGTGTGAATTATAGTTTTGAAATATCGGTAAGTTAGATATCTGGTGTTTGAATATATTCTGTAGGTACATAGATAATACTTTCAAAAATTAAATTCCATGAACTACATTTTGATGATGTTCGGTTTTAAACAAACATTGTTGATAAAAATGAATACTAAAAAAATCCGTTTTCAGTTGTAGTTTTTATTTCTTTTTAAAAATGAAATTATAAGTGCACCTATAATTACAATGACGCAAAATTCATGCTCCATAAGAATAAAAGAGTAAGAGAGTTTCGATAATACATGAGAGATAATGCTTCCATATTGATATCAGAATATGAAAACGAGGCGAACAGCAAATAAAAGCAAAGGTGGAGTACAATACGAATAATTTTTACACTCATCACGCCAAATGAAACAACAAAAAGGACACGATTTCGACCCAAATCAAGCGTGACTTTCAACAAAGGGCGCAGTGTGCGTTGAGCAATCGCGTACGAACCGGCCAAATTGCGGAGGCCGTTCGCAAACAATAGCGGTGTACGAGTAGCGTGAAATTCCGCTCGGTCGGCTTATAGCCCAGTGTGCCGATTGCCCCGGGTCGGTGGAAATAACATGGCTGTATCATTGTTATACAGAACTGCAGCTGTTCGCTTCCCTAAGGGTAAAAAAGATGTTTTGTACGCTTTTTTTTCTATACGTAGCGCATTTAGCGGTCACCGGGACATCAGTGCACACGCCCCCCATTTTGTTTGATACACGGTACGATGAAATGGACGCTACTATTTTGGGCGCGTATTTTCGTTGACTCATATATTATGTTGGTTGTTATAGTAACTATAAAAAATAATGTTTTTCCAAAGCTAAGTACTCATTGCCTACTCATAATTTATAGACTTCAGTGTGTACATTTAATATATATAGATACATGTTATAAATGCTACAAAATCTTTCTTGGCTTTTCCCACGAAAATGCTAAACCGAATTTGATGACTTGTGGTTTGGAGATAAATTATGGGGAAATGAGAGGATATTTTTTAACATTTTGCCTCTTTTTTAAATCTATGTCTCACATACATAATAATCAAACGAACGTACTTCGCGGAACCGGACAGAAGATTATTATAAAAGTAAATAATCTTTAAAATATTCGTCTAAGATATTGTTCACAATCTATAAAATTATAAAATAAATGTGATTCATAGAAAAAATCAAAAGTCATGATTAATGACGTCTAGTGAAGAAAGCGGTTAATAAACGTATAAAATAAACAACAGGATTGTAACCCATACAATACTTTTAGATGTTTCTTACAGTTATAACCAAGATTAATAATGTAATTAATAACTACTTAGGTATATGTAGGTAATTCACAACAAAGAAATTAAAAAACACAATTATAGAATTTAATCGTAAACTAGTTACGTAAGTATAAGTTCTTTGCACAAAATCATGTTAAGTCGCTAGTACCTACCTACATTTTAAATTGACACGGCTTAGTAATAAAAGCTATATTATAAAACCCAAGCAAAACATCTCTAAAAGAGAACAAGAAATATTATTATTTTCCTAATACAAAAGACTTAACCCTTCAAGCGCACCCAGGCGGCCATCTTGGCTCTCATTATGCGCCATTTTGAAAATAATCTTTTATTGAACAGGCTAAATAATAATCCATACATCGGAAGGACACGGCAGATGTGTTCCATGCCCTGAAGAGAAAAGTCTCAAGTGCTGTGCAGTTATGAGATATTGTGATAAGTGACAATCGGATGATATGTAGCTTTTTTATCATAAATAATATTTTAAAATTGGAACAGCTCTTTTGTGCTTCAAGTGGTATTAGAATTCATTAGGAGAGGTTGGCAAGAAGAGGTAGTAATGATTTTGATGTAGATCGCGCTTATACAACATCTACAGAATACAGCTATAAATACAACATCTATAGAAGTTCCGTATAAGGTAGGAAGAAAATAAATTAAGGACGAAAGTAAGAAACCAATGAAACAAGAAAGTACTTAAAAGAAGAAAAGAAAGTAACGCAAGAAGATAAGTAAGACGAAGAAGAAGTAAGTAAGGAATCTTTAAGCCTAATAATATTTCAGGACCAAAAAAATTACCTCCGACGAACAGCTGAAATCGGCCATTGACAGTGTTTTAACTTTACATAGTAAATTAGTAGAATGGTCCTTTATTACCTACATTTCACTATATAGTAATTTAAAAGATAACGTTATTTAAGGTAAATGACATTTGTGGTAATATCCTGCAAATAATCATAGTAATTCCAGTTACTTCTTATGCAAGCATTGCCTGCTTTAAATGGGAACAATAGGTAAAAGTAACTTCACGCCTGTAATCCCCGAAGAGGTAGGCAGAGGAATGTAGAACATTCCCACGTTTCAACAGTTACTTT
>DWDW01000645.1:0-13780 GCA_018245635.1 Mimoniades versicolor eupheme
GTGTAACCCCGCGTCGCTGCGTTGTGGATTTAAACGGGCTCCGATAGCGCGGGTAGTACTGTAAACGTTATAACAGAACTCGCTGCACTGAATATTCCGGTAGCATGCTTATGGCCACAACTTAAGCGCAGTACTGTGCATGGGTACCTATACATGTGGAAGCAGTACACCGATGAAAAACTGTCGGAATCAGCTAATACATTGTTATTACAGAATAACCAGCTTTGTACTTCCTTTTTAGTTACACAGCGAATGTCTGAAGAGTGTATTAATTGACATAACATTATATGAGACTTTTCCGAAACATCAGATATTTATTAGTTGTTATTGTTATTTTTTAATTATCACTCACAATATTAATTTTAATGAAAGTATTGTTTTTTCTTTCACACATATCCAGATTCCGAGCCAATACTAGAAAATATATACTAGAAAAAATTAGTAGCGGCCGACTCAGGAATTGAACCTAGGAGATCCCGATCGGTAGTCGTGCTTGCAACGGACACGACTAACGACGCAGTCACACAACATGCATTAAGTTTCTGTTTTTAGTTATACCTAAGACAGCTTTGTGAACTTACTTTAAACACTAAGAATAAAGTCTTCTGCATTACGACAACAAAATTTTTGCTCGTGTGCTCAGTGCTTCGAACAAAGTCGATCTCACATTCCATTGCTATAGCTTTGTTCGCGAATGTTCGCTGTGGTCCAGTGGAATAATACCTTGGTACAGAACAAATATTAAAAGTAGAACACAATCAAACACTGCTCCAAAAATTCATGTATGGGTTGATTGAAGCAATAAAAGAACCAATTAAAACGCTCGCAGTGTACATTTTTTGTTTGCTGACATGTCAGTGTCAATTGCTAAAACCCTTTGACAGTTTTAAACAAACAGTCTACATAAGCGCTCCGCCACACACGGGTCGAAAGTCCTTATCGACGCTTCAAAAGTTAAAACTTATCACACCACCAAATTATCTATTTACACCTCAAACCTCATACTGTTCCAAATACGACTTTATAACAGCAGCATAAGAATCATTTTGTATAATTACGCTGCATGGATTAGTTGGTATGTCTAATTCCAATACCAATATGTGTGTGATGTTGCATAACTTTTGTTAGCGCGAAACTAGATCTTATTGCGCTGGGATAAGGTTTAGTTGTGTTGTGTTTTGTTGTAAATAAAATGACGTTGCTGTTCACTATGAATGTTCGGTCGGCTCCGTTCGGAAACCCAATTTACATGTAAATCGTCGAAGTCGCTTGAGATCAACTTTCCAGTTAGTCATGAGTTAGTTCCCGAACGTGTTTACGGATGGTTTAGTGACATAATAGAAATAATTCCGTTTGCGTTAATTTACTCTTTCGTTTTATGTTGTGTAGGCCAGCCTTCGGCCGCGATCCGGCTTGATGAGAAACAGAGATATATCTTCAGATGGACCAAGATCGCCTAAAATAAGAACGATTATAATAATAATTTTAGCATGATTACATTATGTCCTCAGGTCCTTTACGGGATAGGCAGACTGACAAAGAGCACGAAGCGCCGCTAATAATAATTTGGTTCAATCACCATCATCATCAGCTTGGGAATGTTCTACATTTCTCTGCCTAACTTATTGGGGATTATAGGCGTGATGTTACGTTTTTGTCATCATAATTGGCCAATATCAGTCCACCGCTGGATATAGGCCCTCCCTGTCCTCGGCTTGCCGCATCTAGCTTCTGGTTGCTGCCTTTTGTAGATCGTCATCCCACCTGGCCGCATGGCGTCCTACACTACGTTTGCAGAGCGGTGGTCTAAGCTCTAATACTAATTAATAATTTGACATAACAAATACTCTTAATTCGCTGGAACTTTGTTACAGCATTTGGAGGGCCAGAAATGTTAAAAACAATCTAGGAATATCTCAAATTCTATAAATTCTTAATCCTGTTTCAAATATTTCATTAAGATTCTGAAGTCGAAATTAATTCAAAACAATTAATAGTTCATGAACGCCTCAATATATGGATTTATGATAGTTGTACTTGGGATTATATTATAATCTCGAGCCAATAAGCACAATAAGTGATTTTATGGCTAACAAAAAAAAACCATGGAAATGATTTAGACTTACAAACCTCATTAGTTTTCATAAATATTAATAAGTTATTCTGAATAATATTATTTGAAACACAGACAACACGTATAAGAGAAAGCAATTTTTGAAATTAAATTAAATTTTTATTAAAGACAATACTAATAACACCACGTCACTTGATAAAGGTGAATAACACACATGTATACATTAATTTTAAACAATATTTTATTTCAAAGAGAGTATTTTTACATATACCACGAATATTTATAACATACACTCAAAGCTGCAGGCGAGTGGCACTCACCACTGCGCCACTTCCAACTTCGAACTATCGAGATCGCAATGAACAGCGCTTCTGTGGATAGTATTTCAGTGCAAAGTCAGTACCTCATTAATTGGAGCTTACAACATCCAGTGGAAGTTGAAGTGAAGTGGTCAAGTGAAATATTTTTTCCATGTTAAGTAATACCCCTAAGCTGTAGACACGTGTATGTGATGTTTATTACTTTTATGTTAACACCTTGAACTGATTAAGTACAAGCGCTTATTACTCGTAATTGCCTAATGGCATTCTCTTCTAGTTAAACCTGGATTATGGAGAGAACGTGTGAGGAGAATAATTTATTTTATTTATTTATTCTCTTTATTTTTACACCAATAGGAAATGATAAATAGGAACATAATAATATTTAGCTTCTAAGCATATAAAAGGCGGCCTTATCGCTATCACAGCGATTTCTTCCAGGCAACCTCGAGGTAGAAGGAATGCAGACAAGTATTAGGGGTAAGTATACCAAGTAATAATGACGTTTGAGATAAAAATTCTATTATAAATAAGTATACAAAAAAATCTATTTAAGTACATATTTCTATGTATGTATGTAGTTTATCAACCACCTGGTTGCAATACCACAAGCTCTCTTGACGCTTACTTTGGGATCAGATGGTCGTGTGTGGAGATGTCCCGAGATATTATTATTATTATTATACAGAATGATCAATGTGGTCATCTGCTTCTACTTCTAGCTATTACAGTTCATTGCTAGATATAGGCTTTCCCTGAATGGTTATACCTACAGTCTCCACGCTTGGCACGCGGGTCACAGATTGCGGAGCATAGTTTCTTGCATCGCCTACGCTACTGCTCATAGGCGGTTAGGTTATTTAGCTGACCTTAGGCAGATAGTGCATGACACCGATCCACCAGCGCCGGATTTAGTCGCCTCTTAGGACACCCTGTATCCCCACAAAGGGTCAGAGAATGTATTCTTACTCCGCCCCGAGAAGGACCTAGTATTATTTCTCTCTTGATATTATTATGGTAGTCACAAGAATTAAGTGCTAACATATCTTTATCGATACTTTTGTTATGTCAAGTCGCAAAATTGGAGTAAAACATTGCTCGCGAAGCACAGTGGCACAGTTAAATATATTACATAGCATGTCGATGAGGAATGAAATATCAAACTCCTCTGATACATCATACTAAAACCAAAAACAAATTACATCGATGTACGAGTAAAAGGCCGGATTGAAATTTAAGGTGTGCAAAGAATTCGTAACGAGAAGGAATCTCAATTTTCCGTTGTATGTAATACAATAAATATGCCATTTAATTTTGCGAAATATTTGCTTACAATGGTCATCGCTAGGGAAACACTTTAGGCGCCACAATCTTAATTTCCATAAAATGTTTTTCGGACTATGCTCGCTTCGTATATACATACTTTCTAAGGGTTGCATACTTCCAAAAGGAATGTTCCTAATATTAAATTCCTCGTTTAGTTTGCGGTAGTAATGTTAGTTTAGGTTATATAACGTCTAGTACGCATAAACACGAGTAAAAATAAATAGACAATAGTGATTTAGATCACTATGTAAATGGTACGGAATTTTAATAAGATAGAATAGATTTTATGGAATTACTAGCAAGATGAACCTAACATGTGCGAAATAATTTTCTACCTCAAGCCCGTTAGCTATGTAATTCTGACTTATTATAGAATGTTTAACGGCAATCCACGACTTCTAGTCTCTTCGACTTCGAAATATAGTGTAAAAATTCTTGGCAGAATTATAATATGTAAAGGAATCATTGCTGTGGTAATATTTTTATTTATCTTTTAATATATCTTATAGCATAATACAAAACAAAGGTTAAATACGTAAAACACATTCATGTCGTTACTTTTCAATGTTTGTTGCATGTATTTTCGACTTATAATAGTTTCGAAGATTTACTAAAATAAGTTTTATTTATTTTAAAGGTTCACTATACTGGATATTACAGATCAATCTAATCCATCCATCTATAAATGGTATTCAAGTATAAAGTCCTTCTTGAAGCGAACACTACATGTAAAATATATTAACAGCAACAAAATTCGTGCCGAAGCTCATGCCGGTAGGTACTTTGAGATGATGTTACAGTTTAGTTAACCCGCGGTTTGTTCGCGTCAAACGGAACCGCAGACCAGCGAGCTCCGCTGATTGTCAGTTGTAAAACATGCTCGTAAGCTTAGTTACAGTGCAGCAATCGTTCGGTAGTAAGTTTTGACTGTCTACTATTTTTATACGATTTGAAGCTGTATCAATCATTAATATATATATATTTTTTTAATCTACAATTTAGTTAAAAATTAATACTTTAAAACTATATATTCCTTATACGTTTGGTGTTTGCCCTCAGGTTTTTGTATAAGAGATAAGACGCTCGTGGCTTTGGCTTTTAAATATACAGAAACACAGAGGAACGAATTCGAAAGTATACGATAATAATCTATAAAAGATGGCTGCTAAAATAAAGGTTGTCAATATTATATTTATCAGGAATCCAATTTTGCCCAGTATCCCCTAATACCCCAATTTCACTTTGATATCCGCAATCAAAAGACACGCACCCGTTGTGTAAATAATAAAAAAACAATATCAGCACTTCAAATAATACGACACAAATATTTGTGACCAAAAACAAATATTTGCCTTCCTTTGATGCTCTGAACATACAGGGATTTCATCAAACACATCGTTTGATTTGTTACAATATTGGCTATCAAGTCAGCGGAACTGGGTAAGAAAGACTTTGTTGGTTGAGAATCAGCTTCACCTTTAGAATGTAGTGGTTTGCGGTTATAATTGGTTTTGCAATATGAAAATTCTTAGGTTTGTGGTGGTTCAGTAAAAATACGTTGAATTCAGATGATAATATAATCGTCATATGATTTCATGTTGATTTACGTAGACCTAATTGTTGTTGAAGGTCCCTAGGAAAATAGTGCGTTGATATTTAGTTGTTACGCGAAACTATTTGCTAAGTTTAACTTAGTCTTTGTCCTGGTTGTTGGATAAAATCCATTCCTCAACTATATTTTTCAATGGTGCGAGTTATCTTTCAAAAATTGTAATGTCGTATATATTTTCAAATATGCTTTGTAGAATATCCAATATTGTCTTACTTGGTAACTCGTCCACCTGGATCAAACGGCCCCGTAATAGCTGAATGAATGACAGGGGTCCATTTAAAAAAAAATGTACAGTTGTACTGTAAGATATCTTTTCTTTATTTTCCAAATGGTTGAATTAGTCCTAATCAAAAACAAATGGGAGTGTACTATACGTCTACCTACCTTTTCGAGGGTTATAGGCGTCTTGTTAAGTTGTCAAATATATTTTTTTTAAACAGATACTTCCAAGGATATCCAAATGTATCCATAACCAAAAAGGCCCTATCTCCCCTGAATCTTGTCTGATAAAAAATAACAAGGTGCGACTCCAAACGTAACCTTGGCTACTTGACTCACGGATCACGTACGATGTATGACACGTGTACTTGACGTCTATCTTCATAAGGGCGGGAATTATATAAAATCGAGTTTAAGTACCGAAAGTTCGAGAAGTTTCGAAGGTAGTAATATAAACTTTTTCTATCTAATCTCGGTGATATGTTATAATAAAGTTTCGGAATACGTATATTATGAATGTAGTCGCTTCATCTCCTTTTATATTAACTGCCACTAACGCGGGTAATCTGCATATAAATGAACTTTTACATTCTTTTATAACGTTTTCGGCTTTTTTCGTGATAAATAATTTATTAATACCCACCATAGTAGCCTTTTCAGGGTTGCTAATTATTAGAACTTTTTAATTAGCCGTAGGAACGTCGAAGAGTATTGTGCTTTGTTGCGTTAGTAAATTTAAAACAATATGAAGGCTATGGCACTTTGAGTAACCATTAGCCTTTTTAGAATTGTTTGTGCATTCCTACATATTTAAGTAGTGGGTTGAATTATGACATATTGTAATTGCAAAAGAAATTTTAAATCAACGGCAGAATCATAAGTAGGTACTACGAAGATTCACTATAAAATGGATGAAACGTGAGGCGGTAGTCAACACAAACAATAGCAGTATTTCACGTTCAGTTTACCTAGATTACTCGACGAATACCCATACAGAGTGAATGATGACTAGATCTGGCATTCATAATGCACACAATAACTTTAAAACTATTTTATACCTACCTGCATGTAACTTCTACCATGCTATGAGTTTTGAAATAAACCAAGCAATTTAGCAAATGCAATAGCAAATGAAATCAAATTCCAAAAAAATATTTAACTCAGCGATGTGGTCGGATAATAGCTAGTTTCCGATTGAAATTTAATAATATACTGCTGAGAATAACTAACGAAGTTATAAAAGACTTGTTGAAACTAAAAATCAGGGTGAGTTGAACCCTTAACTGTATTGCAACATCGATAATGCCTATTAAAAGTTAAGCCACAATTTATTTCTATTCGTTCGAGTGAGTAAGTTTTAAGCGAGTGAGCGATCATTCGACAAAATATGTTCCATTGTTATGTTCAGCGTATGCATTAACTTATTCATAGTAATGATACAAAAGTTACTGTGTGTGCGTGTGTGTGTCTCTATTGCATTTATATATATAAAGCAGTTGAAGAAATTTTATTTATTATTTATTTTTTCTTGTGTAACACGTTAAAACTAAGGGGTACATGAGCCTAATGGCATTCTCTCCCAGTGATGAAAATTTGCTATACAGATTGCTTGAATTCCAAATAATTTGGTAATTTAGCAATTTTTCTCTATGGCAACTTAGAATAATGCTATTTTGCATACTGACATACCAGCCATAGTGTAGAATTTTTGTAATGTTAATGAAGTTTAATTTTAAGGACTTAATGGTTTCGCTTACGTCATCGACCTTTGCAAGTGTAATGCTATAGTCTACCACTGGCTGGTTAAGTGGTAACGAGCAGATGTAACAGGCGTAAGAAACATTACGGAAAGTTAGGGAGTTATCTGACGATGTTTTATTTAACTGCCTCGTTGGTCGTGTTGACCGCAAGCGCGAGTAATGATCGAGAGGTCTTGGGTTAAAATCCCGAGTCGGGCACTATTAGATTTTTATAACTTAGATTTTCTAGAACTGGCTCGTAGTCTGGATATGTCTCCGGTCTATGGCACCCATTTATAGTAGGATGTAAACGTAATTGGTAAAACGTGGCTGTGCACTGTACTCCTTTGCCTATCTCTCCGGGGATTACATGCGTGATGTTAAGTCTTACGCTTTCCTTCACCATACGTAATAGATTGTTGCCGTAATATGACGCCTGTAACAGGTAGGCATAGGAATGTGGTACCTACACTTCCACGTTTCACCAGTTACATTTGCGTCCCAATAAGGAATAGGTGGAGACCCTGTTGCCATACACCGAGCATATTTCCAGACCCCGGTCACTACTAGAAAATATTAATTAGAAAAATCTGAGTGCCCGAACCGGTAATTGAACCCAGTACCACCCGATCGGCAATCGCCTTTGCAACCAACACGACCAACGAGGTAGTTTTTTTTCAATCTTAATATCGCACATAGCTCCGTATAAAACGTAAACTTAGACCCATTGAGCAGAAGGTTCGAATTTAATGTAGGCTGTCGATATTTATTGGTTTGCGTACTCCTATGATTTTTTGTATAGGTACCCATCAAACCGGTTCATGCCAATGTGAGGTATGAATGCTTCAAGTAGATATTCAGTGTCAAAGTTATACAAGTCCCTATACGAATTCGTTTCTATTCTAATAATATTCTATATCTGTATCAGTTTCGAATATTGTCAATTTTTTTTTAAACATAAATTCGTTGACAACAAGTCTAATTATCTAAACATCGTCTTTGAAGTTTCCGTGTTGGTTGTTGTGTTTGTTAGCATCGAATATAAAATAGTTTGAATATTAGTTCTTTACGTGTGACCTTTTTTAGTACAAATCGTTTTAGATTTTATATTTATATATTCAGCCAGTTTTCAATAACTGAAAGGAACGGGTACATTTATCACGTTCACATACGTAGGCGATATAACTACGAGATGCAGAAGTTTTAACACAATGTGGCAAGTGTTACCTACATATATGAACAAGAATGTATTGATTATTTAGTTTTTCAGACGATGGAAACGCGAAAAATGTACTGTGCTGTTGTACTGCGTTTTGATCGAGGATTTGACAATGCTACAGCGCTTCGATATTACCATAGCAGCGTATTGCCCCTTAGCCCTTACGATACCAGGTGGGTACAGTTAACGTTCCCTTAAGACGACAATGGGGCTCGACTGTTTCGCATGCCCTCGGAAAACAGAGACGCTTATAAATATTTGATTTGAATATGTCTTTAACATTGGGGAAAGATCGAAATTTGCATTTTAATTTGTTCGAAAAAAATAACCTCTACCAATTCCCCTGCGGCCTTGTACAGTTTATATTCCATTGGAGAACGGAATCACTCTTTTAGCAACATGCAAATTATGTTTGATCGGTACGCAATCGAATTACGTCGGAAAGAGCAATTGTGTCTCGAATTAAATCTGTTTCGAGGAGGAGAGAAAAAAAAAACCACTTTGGAAAGGTTTTGCGTTTGAGTAAATACGAAAATTAAGTGCTTTGCTTTTTATAGGTGTTTCTTTTTTTTCGCCCTCACTTTTTTCTTTTCCGTTCTCCCTAGCTTGACGATTCCGAAGGACGATTTTCGTGTACTCGTTCTAAGACACCCGTTTATATGTATATTTAACAAATTGGACCATCGATTCTATAGACGATTCAGTCTATTAGAAGGTATCGGAATTGTGTTGGTCTATGTTTTAAATGCATTTTTTGGTATTATTATGATTTGGATTAATGTACACTAACGTAAAATCACGTTTGTAATCCCCGAAGAGGTAGGCAGAGGAGCGTAGTGTACTCCCACGTTTCACCAGTTATGTTTACGTCCCACTATAGAATAGGTGATGAGCCTATTTCCAAACACTTGGCACTAATCCGGACTCCGAGCCAACCAACCATGACCAACGCGGCAGTCAATATATACATAATTTTCATTGTGTCAAATACTGTTGTCAATAGTATAGATGATTACTACGCAACATGGCTTAATATTACTTCGGATTTTGCTAATTTAATCAGCGTTCTGTTGTTAAATCATAGCTTTCATAAACGAGTCATTATTAATAGGCGACATCTGTTCAAGTAGGTACCGACAATTTAAAACAATAATATAATAATTATAACAAAATATTTACAGCTTTATTAAAAAATAATAAACATCAAAAAAGGAATCTCAACGTAAAGGATATTTTGAAGTCTCTGTACTAGGTTAAGTTATAATCATAGACGTTTTCATTTTAAATACATGTAAGAAATTCGTCCAATACGCCAAAGTTAAAACAAAAATATTATCAGCTAGGGGATTATTTTTCGTAGTTCACTTAGTTAGGGACGACTCACCTTGTAACCTTGTCCCCTTATAACCTTTTTTTGACACATTTGGGGATAATGAACGAACAATCGAGGATAAATGAATGAACGATTTGTTGCGTGTTTCGTTCAAGTCGAATATCAGGTCATAGTACCTATGCACGCATCTCCAGCTATACAAAGATAATATGTGAGCTGTCAAGTTTAAATGTCACTTGATATACCTAATGGTATAGGAAAATATTTTAAGGAAACCTACACTCCTTAATGATTTCTCTAAACTGTAATCTAAAGCGTGAGAAGTTTATCAAAACGTATTGGCCTGCATTTCTGCAATTTCAAGAGAATTCAAATATCCAAAAATAGTACTACAAAAAGGTTGGTGATAAAGAGGACGTATGTACACATACATATGTGCAACGAATTGGGATAATACGTTGTTGAAATAACAGGTAGATGAACTTGTGCGCCATATTTGTTCCAATTTCAAAATACGTCTTTTTTAAAAAAGGCAGCAAAACTATAAGTTATTTAAAATGTTTAACTTATAGAAGAATGTAGTTTGATTTTCCTTTGATTTTCTTAGTAAATTTTTTCAATAAATGAATGTAGAATTTAAGTTCAAGGAAATTACTTTGATAGCTACTGTAATTGGATCTAACCTCGATCTTTATTACCAAGCCGTAAGGGTCGTTTTAATTGCGATTACGTACTAATTCAAATTGGCCATTTTTAATACGCTACCGAAACTCATTTTTATGTGATCGATGCCAGTACTTATATTTATAAATAAAAATTGGATTTGATTCTGCGTATACTAAATGTACCTACTTAATATGTTAATAACTTTTCTGTCATCAAAAGAACAACAAAATGAAATAACTTATTTTGATAAAATTAATAATATATAATTATATAAAATTAAAATATTGTTGTTAGTTGATCATAACGTTTAAATTACTTATGAAATAAGTTTCGTATATTTAAAATGCTTATTTAAAGTTTAAAACCTTCAATTAATGAAAGCTGCCAAAATGGTAATGGTAATTACACGTAAAAGATGTTTAAGTTGGAACATTCATTCGCAGAAGCACTCCCGAATTAATGACGGCATTACCTAATTATATACACTCTCGAATATAGTCATATCAGAGGTGAGAAACACAGGTCCTAGGCAGATATGTTATTATTATTGCATGAAATAAAATCACCCTTACTTGTGTTAGTTAGTACCAGTTAGTCTAGTCCAGTCCAGTTAGTCAATCATATTTGGGAATTAAATATGAGCAATATTTTATTCAGAGGCTATAGAGGCTGGGGGTAGATTAAAAAAAGCTGACATTAATCTAGTTATTCTATGCATAGTTTGGACTGCCTCGTTGGTCGTGTTGGTTGCAAGTGCGACTGCCGAACGTTCGATTCCCGATTCGGGCACTACTAAATTTTTTAATTTAGATTTTCTTGTAGTGGCTTGGAGTCTGGATATGTATGTGCCCGGTTTATGGCAATAGACTAACCGCCTATTCCATAGTGGGACGTAAAAACGTAACTGGTGAAACATGGTAGTGTTCTTCATTCCTCTGCCTACTTCTTCGGAGATTACAGGCGTGATGTTACGTGTTAATTATTATTTTAAAATATATTGTAACGTGACCTCATTAAAAAAATTCAATTAGAAATATTTGGACATGGTACTGTTGTACATATTCAAAATTCATAATGATGCTGACATAACTTCATAGTACATACCGTAGTACACAGACAATGGTGAGGAGGTAATAAGTGTGGCATTAAATTACCATAAAAAGAATTCAATGAAATATTGATAGGAAGAACGTCGTTTATCCCACTTTCGTTTAAGGTTTTTATCCTTAATTTATTTTGTTAACCGTTAATTAAATATATTCAATGAGAGATTCATTAGACACTTTGCTAGCTTAAGTAAATATAAAATCCATTCCAAGTTTTTCTTAGAATTTAGGTCAATTGAACAGCCAATTTATTTGAACATAAAAAATATAAGTGAATTAATAAATCTAGCATAACCGCCCGTCCGTGTTCGTGGTTAGATAACTTTTTGTAGGGCATTCAGAATCAATAAGGACTAGCACTACGTAGTGATTTTACGTAAAACGACCTGCGATCAACACTATTTCGTAAACACACGTATCTCTATTCTCCTTTTTTCTTATTTTATTGATCTATTGTTATTTTATTTTTCTATTGTTACTTTATTGTTCTATTGTTATTTTTTTGTTTTCTTTTCCTTTTCCCAACTCTTCTTCGTTTCACTGTTGGAACACGAGTCTCCTCTCAGATGAGAGGGTTTTCTTCTTCTTTGTGTCGATAACTGATCGTGATTAATCAGACATCGTGGTGAAAGGATTAGTCGCAATGTCCAGGGTGCGCCGGGCGGAATATGTACGTACTCAATCAGACATAGTCGCCGCTCGGGGAGGCTCCTCTCATGCACCCCAGATGAGAGGGTTAAGACCATAGTCTGCCACGCTGGCCAAGTGCGGGTTGGCAGACTCCATATTCCTCAGAGAACAATTTTTTGTGAACTCTAAGGTGTGCAAGGTTCTTCGTGATGTCTCCAGGAAGTTATATTTAAACATAAAACGCATATTCTAAGAGGTACATGCTGCAATTTGAACCCGGGCTCCCGGAGTAAGAGAGGCTATCATTGCTTCTTTTATCTACTATTTATTCTACGTTTATTTTTTTTTATTTTTTTTTTATTTAATTTTTCTAGTGTTATTTTATTGTTTCACTGTCATTTTATTGTTCTACCGTTATTTTATTAATCTACAGTTGAACACAACTGAGCAAAACTCTCAGAATGACAAGAATGAAAGCAATAGTTTGCCATGCTGTCTAAGATTGCATTGACTTCATTTGTCGTGAAGAATATTATGAGGAATTTTAAGACCTACAGGAATAATCAAAATGTTTTCCTGTAACATTACAACAATTAATATTTAAGATAAAAACGCCGTGATAACTAATGGGTTTTGAATGTAGGTTCACTCTCAGAGAGTGCTGAGCATACATCCTGGCGCACACTTGTTACTCGTTTGTACGTAACAAAAAAAACCGTAACGTGATTATAATCCCCGGCGAGGTAGGCAGAGGAATGTAGCACATACACTCCCATGTTTCGCCAGTTACGTTTGCGTATAACTATGGAATGGGTGGTAATCCTATTGCCATACCCAGGACACCTATCCAGACTTCAAGTCACTGTTAGAAAATGTAAGTTAGGAAAGTACCAGAAAACTATAAGTTCTCAAATTCACACATCAGTAAAAATTGCGTTTTTTGAATACATTTGTGTCTGTCATACTAGCTGTGCACTGATATTTAGTTTCATATTTGACTAACGACGTTGAGCGGCTGAGGACGTAATATTAACACGTATATTTCATTCTACTCGCCGGGGGCGACGCGGTGTGCTCTTTCGTGTGCCATCGAGTGGAAAAATGAATTATTCTTCCAATTTACCGAATAGCCTGCCTTGTAGGTATGAGTGGTAGTTCTATTTAATATTTCGGTAAGATAGGAAGGGAGACGGCTCAATATTGTTGACGTTTTAATTGTGTATATGATAACGTGATTAGGGCGTATATTTGAGCAGTGGATGAAAGAATTACTTTAATATTTGTGTTTACGCTTTAATATTTTAAAAAGTAACGTCGCGCCTGTAATTCCCGAAGAAGTAGGCGGAGGAGTGTAGTAGTACTTCTACGTTTTATGTTTACGTCGCACTCCGAAATAGATCCGAGAAACTACTAGAAAACTATATCAGTATAGTTCTTTATTTAATAATAATTTTCTAATAATTTTCTAATTGAGATTTTCTAGTAGAGGTTCGGAGTCTGGAGATGTGCCCGATGCATGGCAATAGGCTCACCACC
>DWDW01000646.1:0-13774 GCA_018245635.1 Mimoniades versicolor eupheme
GGTGAAACGTGGGAATGTGCTACATTCCTCTGCCTACCTCTTCGGGGATTACAGGCGTGAAGTTACTTTTTACTTTACATTTTTCACCATTTAAAGACTGTTGTCATGGCTCCATTGTACGATACTGTTAATATCTCTTTAGAAAGCCTTGCTATCAGCGAGGTTTCCTATTGTGCGATACAATTTGACATCATCCGCAAACATTAGGCATTGGGAGAAGTTTAAATAATTTGGGAGATTATTTTATATGATGAGAAACAGGGTGGGCCCAAGAGTATTACCTTGACTTACACCAGATCGAGTATAATAGTGATGTGACTTGGAGGACAACAGCCGAACGTACTCGTACCTACTGACTGCGATTACTTAAGTATGATACGAAAAAAGATGTACCATGACATGTAAAAAATATAACAAGTCTCGTCGAAGCTACCGAGCCTAAAATATCGATTTTACCTACCGCGATAGTACTTCCATTGGAAGCGAAACATCTGTTAGTGATTCTAAATATGCTGATGTGTGCTTTTATTTCTTGCGTGTGTCCGCTTCCTATATGGCAAGGCGGGAGTTGAATCGCATGATTAAACCTAGGTATACCTACCACCATATATTTTGCTCGTATATTGTTGCAGAAAATTTTTGCATTCCATTACATCTTGTTGCAAAGTAATTTTGTATTCGGCGTATAGGATTTCCGCAAAATTACGCTGGATATTCATAAACATATGTCATTTATAATCGGTTACAAATAATTATTACTATTATAACATCCTCACGGCTAGTCAATTTCAGGATAGACAAAGTAGAAAAATATTAATAACTCATAATTATAATATTTAATTAAACACAATAACTATATTTTTGTATCGTATTAACATTTCGTCAAGAGTATCGCTTATGATGGTCGCGACTGAACTCAGCGCGAATCCTGTAATTCGAATCCTGTAGTCGAGAGATTGAAGAGCACTCCATCCTCGTGTAGCGCTCTTGTGGACCGCCAGTGGCAGATATCTGGTTAGATTACCGTTGGCAGATTTTCTAATTAAATACAACCGACAATATGTGAAGTACCCATTTTGATTGTGAAAAACCTAACATTGTCTCATATACTGCCTCGTTAGTCGTGTTGGTTGCGAGTGCGACTGCCGAACGGGAGATCCCGGGTTCGATACCCAAGTCGGACACTACTAAATTTTTTAATTTAGATTTTCTAGTAGTGGCTCGGAGTCTGGATATGTGTCCGGTGTATGGCAATAGGCTCACCACCTATTTCATACTGGGACGTAAACGCAACTGGTGAAACGTGAGACCGTTCTACATTCCTCTGCCTACCTTTTCGGGGATGACAGGCGTGATGTTACGTTTGTCTCATGTAACTCAATAATTACAAGATAAACAAGTTTCACTGTGTAAACCTTCAAAAGGTTCTGCCTCTTACGACAGACAGGAGATACCGTAGCTCGTATTCAGGTCCTGATGTAGTGTTAGTCGTATATAATAACCGTTAGTATTGTTTAGTGTCCTGTAGTGTAGTGAGCTGGTCACACACGATTATTAGATCGGATCGCTGAGTTTGGCGTCTCTAATATAGGCGTGTCGTCAATCATCAGTTTCTTCATACCATAGATAGATAGATTTTGTAGTTTACTTTAGTATTAAATTACTTATAAATATATGTACAAAAAACACTTAATGAACATATTATTTATTATAGACCCAATTTTATTGACTATAGCGTTTGACTCTGTCGCTGGGGATGAGAGAATCAAGTTCGCTAATAAGATAGCGGAAAAACTGTTCATTTAATAAATACCTTCTTAAATATGAACCGAAAAGTTGATTGATTAATTCACGTACTAATCCATTCAACCACTAAGTAGCCGATCGATGTCATCAACGGCGTTTCGCGCGCGAGACAATATGTACGTCGGTTTGTACTAAACGATCCAAACAATCAATTACTCGTTTGGATGCATACGGATTGTTTAGACAATCGCGCGACACCGTGTAGCCGCAGTTGCCACTGAACCCCAACACCGGATCGCGGTAATTGTACGTGACAATCATTGTTCAATCTGCCGCAATGTTGCATGTGTAAAAGTGCAATCAACTATTAACGAATATTTAAAGTTCAATTCATATTGTTCTTGTATTTATGCCCTTCTCGAAATATACTATTATATTGTGCACGACTTAATCAAAATGCTATTAAAAATGCGAATATATAGCAGTTTTCACTCCGACTGATCCCTCTAAATCCACTTTAACGATTTCTGCTATATCTTTCGACTTAAAAAAAATTAAACGTACCGAAATATAATTTGTTCATCTCGCCCATTTCTAGAAAAGGATAAAAAACAAGGGAGCACAACCGTTGCAGTCAATTACGAAGCTTAAAAATATCTTTGCTATTATTCACGGCATTTAAATGAACGGGATCTCAATCCTTTAAACCGCTAGAAACAACTTAAGACTCCGTCGCATTAAACCTGCGGAATCCGTGTTTCTTGTTGCGGATTGCCACTCTGCTAATCCTGAATATTTTAGGTATTTTGTTAATATCTCGATCCTTTTTAACTCGGCTCGGACTTGGGGAAGTCGGCATTCACCGTTAACAGTTTCATGATTAATGACTGAAAACTCTTTGATGGCTTTTTAATTAGAGATAAAATAGGGGTGTAATACTCTGTGCAAGTGGCGTCGGCCGGTGGAGCTGGTTGCGGCTACCGCAATATTTTATTGAGGGGGAGCGGCTTCGAATTTGCAAGGCTAATAAATTGAGGAATATCTAGGCCTTATTGGCTCAACGCTTAATCATTCCACTGGATTATTTTCGTCAAGTTTTCGAATCGTTTCTTTATGTAAGCGCAATGGAAAGTAGAATGCTAAGCGTATTCTTCTTGCTTTTGCGCGGCGCTCGGCTCGAGATCGTTTACTTATCGGCACCACAGGAATAGAATTTCTAACTTTGCATAACAAATTTATTTCCTCCAGCCTCCGGGCTCGCCTTTCAGATTATTCCCATTCTTCAGTGAAAATGGCGATTAATATTCAATATGAACAGCCTATTTGAGTGATTGTTTCCGTAGGCCGGCTATAGATTTTGATCAGCTTTGTTTCTCGACGCTTCCCAATTCAAAAGTCCAATATTTAATTTACGATAAAATATTAATTGTTTATTTTATACGCACTTGTAAACGTTCATTTATTAGAAATAATTATAAAGACGTTTAGGAACGTCGTGATTTTTTGTGTTCTGCTTTGTTGATTATTGTCAAAGTTTGAAACATCGTAAAGTACATAACTATCTATGAAAATATAGTCATTGTAAATTTATTTTATATGTTATTTAAGCTATTTAAATGTTATATAGATATTTATAAAATTCTCAAAGGCATATAGAACTGATTATTATTTGAGGTGGAATTAGAATTTTATATTAAGTTTGCAATGCATTTGAGTATCAATTTTATAAACACGACCACGGATTACGTACATTATGCGCAAAATGCGCAACACTAATAACAATATAATTGTAAAGCTGGAACGAAATTTTCGAAAGTCACGTAGGTATTTCCGGCGGGTCTGCCATCCGAAAATATTCCTATTACCGCCGCCGAGGCGTGGAGTCGAAAACAATGACTCGTCGTTAAGTTCGCTAAGCAGCCACTTGGAGCAATTAGGATAAAATAAACAAAATATTTTTATGTGCCCGCCGTGCTTTGACTTCGAATTGCGTTGCCAATATTGCAACGTAATCATCAATTCGCCTATCAACCAGTCTAATGGAATAATTACAACAAATATTATATATATACATATGTGTATATTACACTGTGTTCAATACATATCTATACATTTAAATTGAAATGAAATATATGATCCATTACCTTGGGTTGACTACTACAGAATGCCATCAGGCATTAAGTCCCCCCTTTGTTACTTAAGTAGAGATAAACAAATAATAATAAATAAATAACATACATATAATATATATACTGTTTTCATAAAGGGGCTAAACATATTTTAACAGACCTGTGACAAAATTTTGAGTATGCCATAAGTGAATGACAGGCGGAGTTGGCAAAAATTATTCCTCTTCCATTGATATTCAAATCCATTGCAAAGAGCTCGCAGATATAGTGTACTATCGAATAAATCATAACTTTAGACACGTGAATAAAATTTCAATCGAAACCATTTTCTTAATCACAAAACGTAGTACGTATACTTACGTAATAAGTTTTAATTGTTTCGTTCATTTAAAATCCTCGGCGCAAAAACTTCAGCCAGTGCAACCGCAGAGACCCAGATGTTCAAAGGAAGCTGCTGTAATATATGACCGTTATTCGGAAACAAAGTTTTAACATCTAATTTCCATTTAATCCCCTACATTGTGATACACGGCGGTGTGTCTGAGTACTGCAATTTTTTTCTTATATAGGTATGACAATATTTATGTTATCGTATTTACACGTAAGTGCATATTACAGATTTTTCGTATAAATCACTTTGAAACCTAAACCACTTATAAAAATGTATTTATTATGAACATTTTGAATTTGTTTGTGACGAAACTCAATGTGCGGTATAATATAGGTACTTCATATTAAGCATGCATATAGCCTAGATTACAAATTAGATTACATATCACCGTATTGGTACTTATGAAATAATAATAATACATCTTTATTTCACGAAAAACACATATAAATTTTTAAGGTTTGTAATTGCACAAATATGTTTTTAAGCTCTTGTCTTAAAATTTCAATAACTTAAAGAGAGCTCCGTTACATATTTTACACGTGTAAAAAGTAGAAATCCGCAAGAGACATGTCAGCAAAGAAGTCAATGTAGATTAAACTTCATTTTTTATTGCGCTTGGTACATAAGTTACTATTACTACATATGTATATGTAAGTACCACACTAAACGGACACCGTAAACGGAATTACGATAATAGGTATATTACACTCCTGCCTAGTGTATTACAGGCGTGATGTTACATGAGCGTGTGTCTAATCGCATCAATGCATACATGCATATACGTACGTACATCAATTTTAAATTCTTTGCACTGTTGTATGTTTAGTATGATGTGGTATCCTACTTATACGACATGAGGTGATAAAAGTACACTTATTTCTACCGCGAAGTTGCTGTTGAGGAAGCAATGGAAACTACAAATACAAATACAAATATATTTATTGTGTGTGGTCCAAAACATTAGATGTTATATTTAAGTTTTCAATTTTCTCCGTATTCCTGCCACGCACGGGCATATAATTGCTGGTTAAACTGAGGACCATGAGTACTGCTCCACACTTACGAGTGTACTATCTCTGTACTACTTCAAATAGAACCTATATCAATTATGTATAACACTCATGCTAACGTACATTAAATTGCCTAATGTTATTAACAGGCGTAAATCCTTCGATCCTATTACCAATTAATACTGACTAACAGCCTTATTAACACCTTGTACTAAACTGGATTAACTGACACTGACGAATCCACTTTTATGCCTTTAAAAATGAAACAATTGAAACACCGGTGTTTAACAAGAGCAATATTTACAGTGATGGTAGTAAAGCGTGGACTGCGGGCACCAGAACATTAATTCTATATTTACATTAACATTTGCTACAAACAATAAGGAGTCGAGTTAAGACTATGTACACACAAACACGAAGTCACACGTTCGCGGGCTCTCCTACAACTGTAATTAAACTCGCATTAGCCTGTAAAATATGAATCGGTCGCACTCTGCTCGACTCTCCAATGCTGAGCAATTTGCTTAAGCTGCAAGCAAAATGTTTCCCTTTAGAGTCACAAGCAACAATTTCCCACAGACAACGGTGCCCACTCGCTTGGCGTACTCCGGGACAAGTTAAGTTTCGTTCTAAACAATAGTTCGTTACAAAGAAACTAGGGGAAATGTAGCTCGACTAAAAGTATGTACCTACTTAGTTTGCTTTAATAATTTCGTTTGTTCATCTACATAACATCGCACCTGTACTTCTCCGAGCGGGTAAGCAGAGGAATATAGTATGCTCCCACTTTTCATCAGATATGTTTTTCAGCTTAGCATGGAATAGGAGGTGTGCCAATTACTACTAGATCACTAACCTATTGTCATCTATTATCATTAAAATTTATTTCTTTGCTAGTAAATAGAATTAATCAATCGGGAAGTGACTTTGAAAGCACCATTGTTTTATATATCTCTATATTGTTAGAATCGTTTTGTAAAAGAAATACATTGTTGAAATATTTTTAAAGTTTTGACTCCTGCCTTTGTTTCCTGTTTCGATTTCGATTTTACCAGTAAAGTTTCATTAAAATCTACAAACGATGATATAACAGCTACTGAAAAATGTTTTTAATAGTAGTTCTTTATAAATAGTCACTTTAATGAATAAAAAGGCAAACAAACATCGACATTACTATTTCATAGCGGGACGTAAACGTAACTGGTGAAGTATGAGGGATACACTCCTCTGTCTACCTCTTCGGAGATTGCAGACGTGATGTTATACACATTTCAAAAACAATAGTACCAACATCATCTTGGCATTTTAGTTTTTAATAATGACAAATTACGTCGTTTTGCTAATTTATGTTAGTTGTATCACTTCATCGACCCCCATTCTAGTCTCTTTTGGTTGCATTCGATAACTTACAAGCGGCTATAATTTGCGCAAGTCTTTGCCAAAATATTTCCTTTCCAAACTCAGACAATCCTCTGGAAGCCAGAGCTAAGTTCAACCTCAAACAATAGTTGAGTATGACAACAAAGAAACTAGTTAAACAGACTCGCGCTGAGTGTGAAGTCACTTGTACTTGAACCGTGGACCTGGGCTCGGGAATTGTCCGTAATCGTGTTTTCATTTATCTTTACTTACAAGAGCTGAAGATCGAGCTCGGTGGCGTGCTGTTGGACACGCCTGTGTGTTCAAAAGTGGACTGAACAAGGCTGTGATTATGATGATGATGATCACATTATTTTCACACACAATTTGACTGTTGGAATGAAAGATGCATATTTGAATTTGAATCTGATACAGATTAACCAGAAAATTAAAATGAAGTAGGACGGCTCCGAAACCGTGTTGCGTGTATGAAGGGAGTTTGAATGAGGCACGTACGGTCTGTATGGATGAGAAGGCATTCGGTACTCTGTGCCTACACCAGAAGGGGGCTAGTGTGATGACGTAATAATAATAATTAATAATTCTTGTTATTATTATCAGTTGCAAAAATATGTTTATCTGCAACACTAGGTTACTCACATCTTAGTAACCGCGGTTTCATCATTATAAGATCATATTTAGCAGAAATATACATAAAAATGGCTATCTATGTTATGAATCGCTGTATTACCCATATGTCAAACTTGCAACATTTAAAATTATTTATTTACTATTATTATAGGTATCATTACTCTAAGTCCCTTACGGGATAGGCAGAGAGTAGCTAGTGTTAAATATGTGCATCCTTACAGACTGGACGACTACGTTCACTGCTCGCTTGTTACTTAACTAAGTAACTTTACTAAATAAGCTAAAACGTTACTAATGAACACGTAAAGTGACAATAGAAAATTCGCGTGAATACAATAATATTTTTGAGTGAGAATTCATTGCAAATTCTTGCTGTATTGCAGCGTATGAATGCAAATGTGCAAATAACGGAGCAATGTATGGACGAAATGCTATTAGAATTTTCACTTGACTCCCGTACGTGTGCGCGGGGGCGCTGATTTATTTGCGGGTATGAGGCGTGAAGCAAATGAACTGCCCGCGTTCGAAGATATACGAGGAGACCTCGCCGTAACTACGGGGGTGTGAAGTGCCTTAGATCACATGAAAGAAGTGTAAAGTTTTCCTAAGGATCGTTCGTTATAGCACCTTTAGTACCGAGAACGGTAAGTAATAACAGTTTCCAGTTCATAGTTGAATTGTGAAGGGTTAAATACTTTTAGCGCTAGTCGATAGGGGTGTTTCATTTTTTTATGTTTATACATAGTAATGACTTGTAATACGTAGCGCAGGACGCTATCTAGCTAGTTGCAGTGACGGTATACACAAAGTGGCTGGCGGAGGTTGAAGAGGAAGAGCTAAAAATCAAGCTCAGCAGAGTGCTACTGGAGGGGTCTCTATCCAGGAATGGACGGAAACGGGCTTTGATAATGATGAAAAAATTTTAGCAATTCAAAACTTTCAATAACCTAAAACAAATCAGAATTTTATATACGTAATATACTCGTAAATATTCGTAAAATTTTATTTTATGGATTACGCCACGCTCGTAATTAAGTATTGAGCTAAGATAAATGGTTAAAAATACATAACAGCAAGACAATGAACATAAAATTAAATGTCATATTGATGACAGTTTATCGATTAAGACAGAAACAGTCAATTTCTATTATATAGGGCCTAATGAAGTGCCAAAAGCATGGACGCGCAGGCTAGCGGTTTAGCCGCCTACATCAATCGGCTTGCGGTGAAGAAGCCAGCGTCGGCGCCTCCCGCCAACTGTCAGTGCCGTCCGGCGATTAGTCAGCTGCTAAGTGCTACTTTCCACTTGTTTTTCCATTCGCACCGTATTCGGCAACGGTAATTTATGCGACTTACAGTTTAACTACGGTCTCGAATTTCGGAATCGGGGATCACGGGGCAAAACCGAAGGTTTATTTATGGCGAGCCGAGTTAACTTCGGAGCTGGAAGTTGTGCGGTGCAACCGGCGCTCGCGAGTCTTTTTTGTTTGAAGTCGCTACTTGGTGAAACAAACCCCTTGCGTACACTTATACACAAACGTTTGGATTGCTGTGTAACTTCCTTTTAGTTTTAGACGGATCTAGTACACCGGAGTGCCTTAATGCCGTTGAGTTTAAATTTCTGTAACTTTCATTCGACGTGCATTTGCTTTTCTAAACAAGAAAAAGCAAACTGGAGGCAAATTTTCCAATAAATTTTAGTGTTAATCATCTATTTTGAAGGCGTATACTTAGCAGTACTACTTACTGTTTTAATTCGTTTTAAATAAAATTTTACTACAGATTTTTAACAAAACGATTCTATTTACAGGTAATTTTAATATATATCTAGAAATTGTTCATCACTAAACCATATACTAACAAAATCAGCTTATATCTTTCACAGTTATGTTGTATCTTGTCATGTCTGATGCCAAGCTGATATAATTGTAATTATGACTTACTAAATAATTTTATATTTCGTTTCATTTTCAAGTGTAGGTACTTATTATAAATTTAATGACGTCATAATGTTGTAATATTCTAATAGCGATGTAACCAATTCAGTCGTAGAAGAATAGTAAGTAATATTCTAAACTTAATGAAGCTTGCCTTAACACAGGAACGACAATCTACTACTCGCTTTACTCGGACTTGATACGAAAGAAAGCTCAGCGATTTGTTTAGTGACTGTTTGTACACGTACTAAGCAAGCAGTGTGACTTTCTCCTTACAAAAGTTTGTCGTCTACTCAACGAACGTGTTACGAAGGTGCTACAGAATTTTACAGGAATAGGTGTTAGAAATAAATTGCCGGTATCTTTGTAATGTTCCTTGTTTCGCAACTGTTTGTTTTGTGTATTGACAAGCAATCTGTTCTCTCTAAAAGCGAGCCGAGCAAAGAGGAGCGCGGAGTGCGCGCGTCCGTGATTGCGCGAAGGAAGCTGCCGCCAGGGTTGTCGACAACGACTGTATTTAAATGTACTTTCAAAGAAATATTAAAAGTTGCTTTCTTCTAAGCATTTATCATATTTCGTTTACTTAAACGAAGAGCCAACAGCCCTAAATTCACCACTACTACCTATACCTACCTACCTATACAAAGTCAAAAGAATTGATTAATAACTTATAAGAATCACTTGAATAAGTAAACAACGCAACAACGCTACGCCTCAGTGGTAGGCAGAGGAGGGTAGCATTCCCGAATTTCACTAGTTATGTTATACGTTCGATGGAATGGGTAGAAAGTCTTTTGCAATAATAATATAAATACATAGCACATAAGTATCTATGTGATATGTAATTATTATATTATCATACAAAAATACAAATAATGTAATTGGCAATTAAAATGCATTGGCAATGAAATTGGCCAATAAAATAATTAATTTAGATTGAAAATAAAGTTATTTAACTTTAATTACAATGAAAACAATTGCGTTATAATAATCAAAAAATGCTTTTATTTTTCTTCATATATATTCTTTGATTAGCCCCCACTCCAAGTCTCATTGATAAAAAGAAACTAGGAAGAAGGTCAAATGAATTTATCTGTGCGTTTAAACTTTAACGAGATTTGCTCGAGCGCGGTGCAATGTTCACTCATATAAAGAAACATTAGGATATTATATGGTTATAACAATATTGTCAATGTATCGTATAAAGAGATATCGAAGCGATACCTTCTTCAATCTTGTTATCTTCAATACACTCACATTTTAAAAACAAAATTTGGAGATTGTTCAACTGTTGTATAAATGAGGGCACACTTTTCTGTTTTTAAATCTTCGGAGCCACTAGAACACGATCCGCTTAGAGTCCAACCCGGCGATGTATGCTTTCAGTAAATCTTGACCCGTCGATTGTTTTTATACCAGCGACCCCTTGTTTTTATACCCTCCGGCTTTATTTTGTTACACGCTATCGGCATTGTCAAATTGTAATTACATTCCGTTCACAGGACCGTGTTTTTATAAAAGCAGCGACTCTATCAAATGAACGTATTTTATTTTCTTATTAAGATACATCGAAGAGATTTTCTGTTTAGGTTTCTTTAGTGAATTTGATTTGAAATAGAAGTGCTCGTTTATATTAATAAACAAATATAAAATCGAAGGCGCTAATGCGCTTTCGATTTTTATATAGCCTTGTGCGCCGGGAACAACGGATTCACGGATATGCGCTACTGTGCTCTAGAGAGTACGATCCGGGCTGTTACAGTCGCCTCTTTAAATTTATAGGAATCCTCCAAATAACCGATCGATGTAGGACGTACCCACAACTGCATTGATATATCAAAATTCAGAACAATGGAAACGAGACTCCATTCCTCGAAATATCGATTAACATATGAAGCAACACTCGCGCCTAAAGCCTACTTGTAAATGTTTGCCGAGACGCTAGTCATGATACATAAAATCTTAAGAGGCGAGATCCTCCCACCTCTCAAAGGCAACAATTAAAACAATAAGTGGCGAGGGAGCGAAGGGTAACTACTGAGTGGAAGCGAATGACGGGTCGCGACTCAGTCTTCCGCGGGAAATGCTCGCCTCAATATCATGTAGTCATGCACTATACGTATGTTTTTGTATTCGAATATAAATTTTTTGAATTATTGCTCATAATTTGAATGACAGATCATAATTTTTCGCAATTTGAAATAAGTAGATATCATTTGACACAAAAACCTCTAAATAAACAAAAATTGAATTTTAATTTAAGGATTCACATAATTGTTCATGATTTATTAAATTAAAAATTCTCACATTTTATCGAAACAGCAGTCGTGAAAATGAAATAACATTTTAAGATACAGAAATATGCATAAGTGCAGTGCAGTTTGACTCAAGTCATAAGCGGGCAACGTGTAGTATCATAAGTGAGTTCGAAAACAACTTGCAGTCAGTGTGGCGTATCGAGCCGGCATTCGGCCCCACCGGCCCGCCAGGATATCGAACAGGGCACGTCAAACAACAAAAGTTTCTCGTATGTACGCCTCGCGTCTAAAACAATGAATGCGATGTATGTAAAACGAAGGGGGTGTCGCCGCACGATAGTTCTCATGCCGGCCCACCGATGCGGAAGGAAGCCGCACTCGAGTTTTTTTCAAAATGGCTGCCTGTCAGAAGTCAGAGTGACGCGCGAAATAAGAAAAACAAGATGGCTGCTCTGCCAAAAAGGGTTAGTTGAGCAGTTTTGGTGGGGGACGTGAAAACCGAAACCAATATTGGAACACTAGCTGAGCTTAAAACAAACCAACCAACCAACGAACCATGCTTCGATTCTTATAGTTTCTTTATAATTTGAACTTTGCAGCAAGTGCCTTAGGAACTAATATGTAACACAAAAATAATTAAAACAATTAACATTATGTAAGTAACATTTTGAACTTGGTCTAAATAATAAACACAACATCATGCCTGAAAAATCGGAAGAGGGACGCAGAGGAGTGTACACACTTGCACGTTTCACAAGTTACGGTTACATCTCACCATAAAAAAGGGGGTGAACCTATTGAAATTCACCGGCCACAAATCTAGACTCCGAGTCACTACTAGAGCTACAATAATTCCTATAGTACCTACCCGATTTAGAATTTGAACTCAGGACCTCTCGATCAGTATTTGCGCTTGCATCCATTTGATCAACAAGGCATTCCAAGTTAAATAATAACTCTCTTGTAACCGCTATCGCCCATGAAGTAATAAAGCTTGCATCTTTAGAATCATCTTCAGTATATATTTCTCTTGTTTTGTTTGCGTGACATAACTCTAGTAAAGGGAATACTAAAACTAAAACTATTTATTTATATTTACACAAGTGCTCTCAAAAACATAGAAAGTTCTGAATACATTTGTATTCAGTGTAAAGCACATACATACTTAGAGGGCTTTTCCCATGATATTAAAACGAGTAAAATACTCAGTTCATTTCGTGTTTAATCAAACTATTTTCTCATTTAAAACAAAGTTAAAAAGGGCGAGAAAATTATGGTAATCTTCCTAGAACATATGTCGTTATGAAAACAAGGTTTCCATTGAGATTGCCTGCGACCGTTGCGTGTATAGAATTTTAACTTATAATTTCTTTTAGCTCAAAGCAAATGTGTTTGAGAAGTGCGTCGTTAAGATGTTCTTTTTCTCTTAAATCAAAGTTAAGCAGCTCTTTGGCCAGCGGGCAGGGCAATATGAAACAGGTCGAGAGAGGCGCTCTCCAAAGGGCCCGACGTCTCAGATGTCGCAAGAGGCCATTCGTGAACCCCGGCCACACCCCCCACTCGACTGGCACATAAGCCTACGCGGCCCGCTTTATTTATTATGTACAGCCATTAACGCCACTGCCATCATGGCGGCGAGTTTTTCAATTTTTAATTTCCCTCTTACACCGCCGCCGACACTTTACACATATTCCCAATTGACACTTAAGTTTGTAACTCATTCCGCCTTTGGCCCCCTCTCCGCGATCTTAATTCAAAGATTTGTTTAATTGAGTTGTTATTTAGAAAAGTTTAACTTGCAGAATATTTCAGATTTGTTGACTACGATGAAGCTATCATCCTTCGATAAGAACCTACTCAAAAAGCTATCAATTACTCATTTCTAAGAAACGACCTCGGTGTGGATTACACGGAACACATTGTTGATTAATCCATGCCGGTATATAAGATTTGTTGTTAGGTATTTGTCCATGATATCCACCCAAAAAGGCTTCACCCTGGCTGCCCGCTAAATACCCACCACGAATCCCTTGTACGGCTTCTGAGGTTCAGTAACAAAATGGCGGGAAATTTTAATTAGGCGCCCATCCTTTCGTGCTAATCACATTACAACTTGAGTTGCTTAAAAATATCAGTAACCATGATGACGTACTCATGTAGACATATACTGTATATTATTAAATCTATTCTTTTAATTCTTTCAATTCTTTCAATTCTTCTAATATTAAATCTATTCTAATAGTCACTATTTCTAATAATAAATCAATTACAATACTAATACAACAACCAAACT
>DWDW01000647.1:0-13771 GCA_018245635.1 Mimoniades versicolor eupheme
GCTATATAATAAGGTTCTATTATTCAATATAGTCAGTGTATTCTCAGATCTTACTCGTTTCACTACGCTCCTAAACACCCAACCTTACATGACGACCCTGCCAGGCCGGTGCGCCTGTGGCGTTGACACGCTGCACGCGCACCGGGAGGCGTTGAGAATTAAATAAGAAGACTCCACACTAAAAAATTTAGACGATATAGAAATAAAAACTTAAAAGACGTGAAGAATAAAAACATATTACTACAATGGAAAAAAAAACACCATCAACTCGGCTCTACTCTTCAAAGCCTACATAAAAAACGATTAGATGAAGAAATAATCGACCCAGAATGATCCAGTGACAAATGAAGTAGAGGTTAACTAGTCAGCGGATTTCCTAGTCTTCATGGAAATCAGAAAATCGTACCCTGCTCCGCGTACGTCGTCATCATTAGATCAGGATGAGAAGAATCGATGGTTACCCGTCAACGACGTCAACGTTTATCTGTAACGTAACTTTAATAAAAAGTCTATAATTTAATGAAATAATCATATTGCAAAAAGTTTTCATTGTCTGTTCGTTGTATTATTAACATAAAGTTTTTTTTGCAGTCAAGTGTACGTATAAACACATTTATGTCTGTTCTAAATAGCAATTAAATTAAATCTAAGAGGTTTTTGATCAAATAATTTAAATTATTGTTGTAGATTTTTTTTTAATGAGTAAAATATTATTGTTTTGATGTAGTTGGTTATCGTATCTTATTATGTAAATTCGACTGCTATCACTTTTCTAAGCAATAATAGCTTAATTTAAAGTTAAAGTATAAGTAAACACAGATAGCAATAGTAGTTTGAATTTCTTTGTTCTTATATTGCTGATCATCAAAAACGTGTCGCGACTCCCGTTACACATCCTAATTAGGAATGAAATTTGTAAGAGTCGCATTGCAAGAATGATGCAATCGCAATTGTCTATTTTAATAATTATATTGTGATTTGTTTCTTTTCATAAGTTCAATTTGGAGATAAGTTTGTAAAAGGAGTTAAGGGTTCGGGTCAATGATACTATTACTGAAAGTAAATGATCACTAGTATGACAAGGAATGTAAGTGTGAGAAATAAGAAAAGATTCCATTCGTAAGTTAGTATTTTTTGTAACGATCGGGAATGTAAAAAAAGACAAAGGGAACAAAATATTATGTTAGGAAACCTTAATCATACTGTACGCGAGCCGTCTGTGTGAAAGAAATCCAGTGATGAGATTTATGAAGGAGTTAGAAGTTTACTGTCAATGCCACGTTTTTTATCATGTAGTTACGCGAGCCGTATACGTTAAAGAAATGGTCGTTAGAAACACTAAGTTGTGTAAGTAAACATTGAGATAAATATTCCTATTGCGTATGATTGCAATGAAAAAGTAAATAAAAGTTTTTTAAAATAATTGGAGTAATGAAAATAAGAGAGAAAAGAAAATAAAAAGATAAATTTCGTAAAATAAACTATGGACTATGCAGAACACATGTGTTGCTTAGTTGTGTTGGAGGTTAAGCTAAAGGAATGTACACATATAACTGGAATTGATATTGTAGCTACATAACTTGGACTGAAACATTAGGCCTAGAAACCTGAGATTTGATAATTAAGTACATTTAATGTATTAACCATGGATATGACCTTCAATAGGACTAACGGATTTAAATCTTTTTAACGGATTTCACACTTATACTTTAGTTAAAATTAGTCAAAATTTTTAATATTAGATAGATACAGGTAGAATAAGGTTACATTTATTAACATTAATTATTTTTTTAATATATCAGTTTATTATTAGTATGTTTATTTTTATTTTGCAATAAATAGTTTATTAGTCTAAAAGCATATGAGATCTCCCGTAAAATTTCATTATCTGGCTGATATTTAATTTCTGTAAATACTTATTTGTATTACAAAAAAAATTTTAAATCGTGATTTCCATTTTTTTCCAATAACCGCCGGAGGTGTAGTGTGTGTAAGACACCTTAAAATATAAGATAGATTAAGTTGTGTATTAGTTGTGACTCAGTTATAATAAAGACGTCAAACCATTCACACGCCTTTCTATACTACATACATCGAGCCTGCTAAAACATTACAATAGACTAGACTGGGACCGCGTCTAAAATTTTATTTAACCTTTTTGTGTGTTCTACAAGTATGCGATCTGTCGAAATCACAAAATACAATATAATTAACGTAACATCGATGCTGTAAATGTTTTACGCTCATAAGGAGCTTAGACCTTTTGTAACTTTCTTAATCATATAATAGATGGCGTTAACAATAACTTGAAATAATAGTAAATAATGACATACGTACCGTAAGAAAAATCTCTGTGAAGTAGGTATCTTCCTTGAACTTGTAAACTAACTCAAAATACTTAGTCGCCTTCAGTATTTTAACATGGTCATAATTTGTACGATTTAAATTTTTTGCCGCTATGTGTACAAGCATTCTAAAACTAGTTCCTAGAAAAAAATCAGGGAAATAACTTGCTGACACTTATGCTACACACATAATATCACACATGCCACACAACTAGTATTAAAACGTTAACTATGGAGTTTAAACTAATATTCCATGAAGTACACCAGGATCCATCTTTATACTATGCATGTTAATATTTCAAACCCGTTAAAATGTTGCAAAGAAATTTCTAATCTATTCAAAGGCAATAAAGGTTCATATTTCATAAATACTATATACGACGATCTCACGAAACTGTAGACATAAATGAAAGCTCTCTTATAACGGTCTCATGGTGTAATGGTTAGCACTCTGGACTTTGAATCCAGCGATCCGAGTTCAAATCTCGGTGGGACCTACTGTTTTTATTTGTTGATTTATTTCAGTCTTATTTTTTTTTGTTATAGAGTTTAGGTAAGGGTTACAAAAGATTACCCTCAAACTGTTACACTTCTTGTACTTAACTTCATCTAATATATCAAATGAAAATCAGATACAGAAATCATACGTAAGATCAATCACAGTGTACGTACATTCACGCTTAATTTACAGAAATCTACTGTAAATCAACTTGACATTCAACCTCTTAAATCTTATATTCCTCTGTGCGATCTCTGATCTCTGACTGACTGATCGCTGCAGAAAAAAATCTAGTAACACCTGAATTGAACACCTATTATTGAAGTCTGAACAAATAAAATCTTAACATAATGTTACATGTTACAATTTTAGAAGTGAGCCAAAAAAACATTATACCTACGCCTTAATTATGCCTCCGATAAACAATTGTGTAATATTTTAGACCATTAATAGTATACTCCAATTTTGTACCTTATAATCATATCAAACAGAATAATCAGTAATTTAGTTGTATAAAGTAAGGAACTTTAAGTTTTAACAAGCAAGTTATATAAAAAATAATAAAGTTATGACGGTGTGAAGGGGTGAAATAATGATACACGTAATGCGCGATTTAATAAAATATATCAAGTGTGTGTAAAGTATGATTTAAAATACACTATCTATTCACTTTCGCAAATAGATTTTATTTATCCCGTCAGAAATATGCAGTCACGATTAGTATATAAAAACACTAAAACTTCACAATAATGATTTCATTGTAATGTATCATCATCACGACCCTTTTACCGTTCCACTGTTGGAACATGGGTCTCCTCTCAAATTAAGTGGGTTAAGGCCTTAGTCTCCCACGCTGGACAAGTGCGGGCTGGCCAAGAGAATATTTTTTTTCGAGAACTCTAAGGTGTGCAGGTTTCTTCACGATGTTTTTTCTTTACCATGACGTTTCATCTTAAAACGCACATTTGTAAAAAGGTGTGTGCTAGGATTTGATACCCGGACTCCGGACGGAATGGTGCGGACGGAACGGACGGAATGGTTGAATTTCAAAAGTGGATATCTACAGTCAACCTCATATAAAGCCATAAGACATTTTAATTAACTGCCTCGTCGGTTGTGTTGATTGCAAGTGCGACCACGGATCGGGAGGTCCTGGATTCAATTCCCGGATCGGCTTCAAGAAAATTTCTAAATTAGACTTTCTAGTAGTAGCTGGAAATGTGCCTGATGTATGGCAATAGACTCACGTATTCCATAGTGGGACGTAAAAGTAACTGGTGAAACGTGGGAGTGGTCTACACTCGTCTGCCTACCTCTTCGGGGATTACAGGCGTGATGATACGTTTACATTTCAATTATGGTACCAAATATACTTGTTAACATAATTAAAATGTATTAAAATAAATAAACCATAATTAAAATTCCATCGTGGGACTTAAAAGTAACCGGTGAAACGTGGGAGTGTTCTACACTCATCTGCCTACCTCTTCGGGGATTACAGGCGTGAAGTTACTTTTTTTAAACATACTTGTTCAGTCGACAATGAATGACGCCTCCCCCAGCCTTAAAATTCGTCACGAAAAGAGTTCAACGAAATATTTATATGAAGGCGCAGCAGTACCTACCTTTATCTAAATAAGTTACACAAGGGGTGGATAATATGAAGGCTGAATTCAAAGAGAATATTATCTCTTCTTAACACAAATCGTATAATTCTGATAATCACACATATTTTCCCAAAATACCACTTATGACGTGGTAACAGTCATTATTGTTATTAATATTAAACGCAATTAGATCGAGATACACTTTTATTGGTGTGATGTACAGCAATTCATCGCTGATATAGTGCGCCGGCGTTGCCTCGACGTTGCCAACATCTGTATTAAAACACGATGCTCCGTGAGAGTGATTTCTCAATCGCTTTTAACTCTTCACTTACCATTTCGCAACGCTCCAAGAAATATATCGTGCTATAACATTATATCACAGCAAACTATTACAGAGGGAAAGTACATATATTTCCATCATTATCTGCGCAATAACATGCCTTACTATACTTGCTATATCCATGCTATCACTATATCTATTCATTTATGTTAACGATATCAGAAACAGATATATCTTAGAACATATAGAAGCAAATTAGGTTGACTTCCACCTAAGTAGGCTTACCTCTAAGAAATAGTCTCGTATTACCGCCGAAATGTGTGGATTACCTCCAGGAGATCGAGACACGTAATAGACAACCCTTACGATGACAACACTGCACAACGTTTACTACAGGCACCGTGTGATGCTGTCGAGGCCATAAAGATTGATCAATTTTTTTGATACATTTTCTTTTCAAATTGTTATTGTGTTATTGAACAACTTAGTACTAATTTGAAAAGAAAACGTGGCTGCATAGTTGTTCGAGCGGGCACATGACTCCTCATCGAGAGGTCGTCGATTCAACTCCCGGTTCGGAAACTATCGAAATTTCCCAAAACCTGGATTTATGGAAATATTCTAGTCCCTTATGCCATGATAGAACGTATACATTTCCTCATCCTTATATGTATCCTTTCAAGGAATACAGTGTAACATCACGTCTCTCCGAAGAGATAGTCAGATGAGTGCAGTATACTCTCACGTTTTACCACTTACGTTTACGTCTCACTATGGAGTAGGTGGTGTGCCTATTGCCATAAACCGGGCTCAAATCCAGACTTCGAGCCACTAGTAGAAAATTGTTGTTGAGATCTATAAACGTATGAAAAGCAAAATTAATTTTTATGTTCATTTCTTGTCATATATTTTATGTGTATTCTTATTTCTGTGCGTTTAAGTACAATTCCAGTTCAAAACGTTTAGTATCTATCATATATTTCTGTTTCTGTAAATACTATTGGAATATAAAAATGTTATTCACTAAGTACGGTTTACAGAAGATTTTTAAATATGCATGCCCCTATGCCCTATGCCCCTAGCTTGGTTAATTTTGAGTAAATATATTATTACGCATTAGGTTATAAATGCTAATCTACGCATGCGCAATTGCAGTAAGGTTGGGTGAGGGAAATACAGTTGAACTCTATTCGTAGCAAACCACTGGTTCCGAGTATGATTCTTTCACGATACACGAAGCCACGTCGGAAGTACCCGAAGTTGCATGATCGTACTATGGGCAAGCAAATACTTTAAATATCGCGAGATTTATGAAGTTTGTGTATTACAAATTAAATGTTTAGAGAATATTCCAGTGTTGGCGTATCTTTTTATTTATTCTAAAGTTCAAATTATTTGTGACAAGCAAATGACTGTGCCAGCAAAAGAGTTTCCAATTGGTGCAACCATGATAGTGGATTATATTTACGACGATTTTACATGGATTCAAAAAAGTAATGTAGTAAAAGTATGCTACTATTTTTTTTTTCTTTTCCTTACTTTATACTTTTTAATATACACGATTTATAGATTTCAATGCATTGCATTTTTTGAACGTACGGAATTACCACCCATTATTTCATAAACATGCGTAAACTTACATATGTTCTGTATTACATATATTGATATATGAATTCTGACATATATTACATATATTGAGAAACAAAATGTGTGTAAGATTTTTAATTGGAAAATTTTAATCTTGCTTTAATAGTAACAATGATATTTAGAAAAGCCTAGTGTCGACTGAAACTGTTTTAGACAGGAATGCTTGTGGTTCAATATTTTTTCAATTAATTACTGCCACTATTACCTAGTAATTAATCGTATTCTTTTAATTATGATACAATACGCACGTCAATTACAAATCGCTTAATTATTTCGTAAAAGTGTGAAGAGCATTAAGATGGAGACAGGGAACTGCCTGAACAAGTTACGTTGTACGTAAATTCCGATAACACGAACCTTAAATCGGGCGGGTTTACAGCTTATCTTCAAGGCCGCCCAGTATGAATGAATAAGAGACTTATACGCAGTTCGTCTGTCCCGTTTCCACGCACGTAGATTAAGTTAGTATGAATTCACAGACGCTTAAAATTTACGTTCACTTTAGCGACGGAATTTTAATCGATGAAGAAACAAAGAATTATAAGTTATAAAGTTGCTTAATTAACATTATAGTTGTCTTTTAATATTATGACTTTTATTTTATTAATAATTATAAATAAATAGTAATTAATAATAACAAAAAAGTAACATCACGCCCGTAATCCCCGAAGAGGTAGGCAGAGGAATGTAGAACACTCCCACTTTTCACTAGTTACTTTTACGTCCCATTATGGAATAGGTGGTGAGCCTATTGGCATATACCTGGCATATATCTAGACTCGGATCCAATATTAATAATAATATTAAACAAAATATTGTTATTTGTCAACTTTACTTTTTTAGAATAAAACACATGCCTTTGTTTGCAATAGCGCTTGCCTTCTTTTTTTCTTATTGGAGTAGCAGCATTTACATTTACATTTTAGCACCATTAATTGTATAACAAGTTTGTTTCAATCGGAGTAATGTAGCGACGATTACGTCAACTGAATGTCGTTAAAACTGTATAAACATATACAGCCCTCGATTCATTTGTACATTACAACTACCAACAAGAGCAAAAGAGCGCACTAAAAGAGAGGGAAACAGTAAGGTTATGCGTCCACTGAAGTCATCGCCCCAATCGTGAATATGTACATATGTATGTATATAGTCAGAACCATTAGAAGTAGGAAGCGGCACACACGTTAGATTGTTCACAAACGGTAAACTTAATTCTCAAAATTTTCTAGTACGATAAAATATTATTTTGATTATTATGTAATATAATAATTCAGTTTAATTAAAATTTATTTTGTATATTTAAAATTATCTTTATATAAAATAATAAAAATATATCTTGGTAAATATTTACTTGATAAAAAGGTGCTAAATTTTCAGTTTATTATGTTGGTAGTTTAGTTCAATCAGTAAAAATACCTTTATGATTTAAGAGTATTTACATTTTTGTGGCAAACGGACCTTTTTGTACATATTTTTATTTTTTATTATTGTAATTTCGAAATTCCTTGTCATTATATTCGTCTGTTGTTTTTATAGTCTAAAATGTATCGTTGCAAATCTAACAAATAAATCCAAATTATTCTCCTGGCTATTTTCACGCTTTTCCTTCTGATCTCTCGGCGTCCTCTTTAATTTTAATGTTTTAACTATTTTAATGACAAAAGTCAAATTAAACATGTTCTTAATCCTACATACATACTCGTATATAACAATTTAGAATCAAGCCGTGGTATACTGGCTTTATAGAAAAACTAATAAAACCGGAAACATTCTTAGACGTAATATTAGAATAAAATAAAGAAAATGTTCGAACACATAGCCAATTAAGTTTCAATTTATGTTGCATTTCCAAGCAAATATTTGATAAAAATTGTGTCGATCTAGTAACATTACGATAACAGCTTTTATTTTTTATATCATAGGTTATATGCTATATGCATAAACAACACGCAACGTTAAGTTCAAGAATAAAATTTGTTATGATAATAAATCAATTTGTTATAAAAAAAATTACAATCAAAACCATTTACTTATTAAAATGCAATCCCGTCTGCAGTGCTCATGATTTAACGCTACGACGTAGCTTATGCATTCTACGAAGGGAGCTACGCCAGCGATGTCATGTACGCGTACGCATAATTCTAATTCAATATTAGCTTAAAGCGAAGATAAACAATATTTTATCATACAAAAGCAACTTGAAAATAAGAGATAAAAAAAATATTTAAAATGGAATCAACGAACACCACGTATCATGTGGTGTTCGTTGTATCACTGCTACAGCTACCACTATTTTTACGTAAAACATAAACATATATGGAACGTTAATTTTTTAAGTGTAGCATAAAATGAATATCGTCAAACAAGAAGTATAATCACATGAATAAGCCATGGCACGTAAAAAAGTAAATAACGCAGCAAACATTTACCCTAGCTTGGAAGATATACTAGACAATTAATGAACCTATATTTGAATTTTTTATCATTACCTACCTAAATATCACATTTCGAATATAACCTTCATAAAACCAGAGATGTTAGTTTCAGGAAATACTATAAAATATTGTTATTTCTTTGTCTTGATACCGTTTTAATAACATCTAATTAAGTTGGTGAAAACTCGAAGAGACAAAAACATAACAAAATACAATTTCTAACAGTTGACGTTTACAGATTTTTTTCATTTTTATCGCCATATCCAATGTACCAAATACAGTGTTTCCACGTTATAAATTAAATTAGGAGTTCATACTATAAAATTTCGGAATCTATACATAATTAATTCTAAATATTTTTAACCCAATCATATTAATTATTAATTGAGTAAAATACCGATGTTTTAAAAGATTGCAAAGGCATTATACGTAAGTTTTCCTTGGCCGTGGTCCAAAACGAGAAAATCTCTATCAACCCTTACCTGTATTGATCGAATATAGTAGCAATAAAATGTGAACCTTATTGCAGACACAAAGAGTCTACTTTAGACGTTACGGTATTGACATCTTATAGTTTTATGTACCTGTGTATATATAAGGTGTATTGATTGGCTTTATGCGTATCACATACAGGAGGTACAGCGGAGAGCATCGGCCGTACTCCCGACGTAATTTATTATTTTGTGGGTGAAACCATCGGCAAATAGTGTAATTTAGCTTGCTTGTGGGTTACAGTAAGTATTACATACTACTTTATCGCTTAACTGCGTTATATAAAATCATAATAATCAGCATGTCCGAGGGCAGGGTACAATTTGGAAAAAATGTTACGTCATGGTTTTAAAATGGAAAATCTTACATTAACTTAAATACTTAATTACTTTAGTATATTACTTAAATAAATAATTTAATCATTGTTATTACATAGAAAACGTAATAAATATTCATATCCATAGATAGCCATTATACATATGAATATTTCATTCGATCCCATAATTTCTCATTCGTGCCAAGCCCCAAACGAGAATCATCTTCATCTTGGTTAAAGCACCACGGAGACATTACGTAACAAAATAATATGGCCGCCGCATCGATTATTTCGCAACGACCGTAACACGCCCATCATTACTTTAAAGTTAGTCGTAAAAGTGTCATCCTAGTGAAGATTTGGATATGGAATACAATTAGTTATAATGATTTCATACTAATCTATAACTTTCTAATTACAAATGACGGCATTTTAGTTGGCATATTAAAATACGAATATTAAATATTAACCATTTTTTTATTTTTTTATTTTATTTATTTATTTGTACACTGTAATCAAATTAAAAGTAATCGGAAAAAGAGACTTTGTACAAGGATCTGCTTATTACTATAAGAAATCTCTTCCAGCAGGCCCAGGAATGGAAAAAAAATTCGCAAATTGAGATAGATTTAGCGTGTACATCTATATCTAATATACCAATATATATACAATACATAAGCGTAGATACAAATAAAATAGATATAAATGCAAATATAAACATACATACACATACATATAGATACATACACATATATATACATACATCCACATACATATACATACATATACATACATACACACATACATACTAATAAATACACGTAAGCATATATACATATTTTTGATATTCAAACATAAATAATACACTATACTACCATATATATCAATACAAACATACATACAATGCACCAATATTAATAATAAAGAACTACGACAAAGACAGGTAGTGCTCTTTGACTTTTCTTTTTTCTTCTTTTATTGTGATACAATCGTTACGACCCCAAATAAAGTACATATGTACGAAGCTTAAAATCATTACTTATATTATTATGCAAAATATCATGAAAATATTACGTAACATCACGCCTGTTATCCCCGAAGAGGTAGGCAAAGGAATGTAGAACACTCCCACGTTTCACCAGTTACGATTGCGTCCCACTATGCAATAGGTGGTAAGCCTTATATCGGGCACATATACAGACTCCGAGCAGAAAATCTGAATTAGAAAATTTTAGTAGTGCCCGACCCAGCAATCGAACCCAGGACTTCCCGTTCGGCAGCCGCACATGCAACCAACACGACCAACGAGGCAGTTAAATGAAAATATTATACTGTAATTATTATATTATAAAAACATGTTTTATTATAAATTTTATATTACATAATGCAAAGTTATTTATATAAACTTTCAAAACATTACAAAAATATATTCTATAAAATTCGCAACACTCTTTAAAAAACCTTGCCGCCAAGATTTGAACCCGAGTTTCTACGCTCAACAGAACAATTTCATGACCACTGTACTAAAAGTTGTCTCTGGTGCTAATAAATGGCACGAATACAGCTGTGATATGTCCCACGCATGCGCGCTTACACGCTAAGTGGGTGTAGTGGCAGCAACTTCATCCTCTTAGTTTTAGTGTTAAAATGTGCTCACGTCATACGTACATTTAGAATGTATCTTTTTTCAAATCGCATCAACACTTGTATCCCTTCGAAGATGTAAGAGCGATTGTTCGATTCGTGGAATACGCTTATAACAAGATAGTACACAGAAACCTAAAAACAGTGGATGGATGAAAAGAAATTCTGCAGTTTCGGGCTACTTTCCAGTTGATGCCAACATGAATCTCCTAAAAACGTAATATGGCAGCACTGTTAGATACGTAATAAAAAGATATTGAAGGTAAAGAAACTTTAATCACGTTTTACGATCAAAGAATACATTGTACATTAGCATTTATGGTTAGGACATACATTGGGAAGTAGACAAGTTGTTTTCTGAAACATACCGTAAAAGCGACGTATTTGTGGCAATAATTGCAATGAAAGTTCATAAACATCTATTATAACTAAGTACTCTTGAAACCAAAACAGTAATAATACGTCTACAAGAAAATATGTTCATGCAACATCATATCCATACAACTATTCCAGACAACATTCAGAAACTGGATTTGATACATTGAAATCCACAACAAAGAATTGAGAAAGGAAATTAACTCTTCTCAGCAACCATAGGTTCATAGTTCATAACGCAGATTCGTGGTAGGACCATGGAATAAGATGGTAGCTATTGGACAGGATAGGTAACTTTTTATAACTCTGCCAGAACTCTATGTTATACATACTTCCGTGAGTATCGAATACATGGCGAATTCAATAAATAAAATAAAGTGATGAAATTATAATAAGGAACGAAAACCCGACAAGCTTTTCACAAACTCGTACTGAAAAGAAGATTTTATGAAAATGTATTTATTAAAGAAAAGAAAATTTCATGTGTGTTATTTGATTTTTATATGCCACATAATAACTATTATCTTTATGTTTCGATGTCAGTATAATACATATATGATAGGTTACATAAACTTTATTCGGCTTGTAGCATATCGTACATTTAAAATGTTTTATAAATTCAACTATACGTCTTATATCTCTGTTTCAGCACCAGGAGGGCATCACGATCGTTTCTTCCAAGATGTCAGGTAAGGACTAAAGTCTATTATTATGCTATTGTCGTTAGGAAATATTTTTAGATGAGCAAAATTAAAGGTTTTACTTTTCTACTTAGCTAATTTTATAAAATTATGAGATAGAATTGAACTTTTTACAATACGGTACATCCAACTACGCTGATGTATTGCATTTATTACACTGATTAACATGTGAAATCATTCAGTTCAAATAGAAGAAACAGTACAATACAACTGAATGCCAATAAATATACCTCAACGTCTTGAAACGGTGCCGCTACTTCATATTTGTCAATATGAAGTAGCGGCGCCGTTAATGTATAACTATTACATACATCCCGTAATGTTAGTACGTATTCAAACACAATATTTGCGTTTTATTTCCAGATCAGCCACCTTGGAAGGAAACTGAGTAAGTACAAATTTCACTACGATTATAATTCATATTAAATTAATTTCTCAAGAGAATCCAATATCAGAAAACCGAAAGCTGTTGTGTAAGTTTATCACTCTAAGAACAACTGTTACTTCCATTAGTGATTCCTTTAAATTCTATAGCACGAGCATAATATTTTACTTAAAAATGATATTTACAAATTATATATGAATTATTATTTTCTTATTTAAATAATATTCTTTAGAGATAGATTAAAATAAATTTATACGTTTATTTGTAGGCGATAAAATATTTAAAGGGAACTCAACATTTACATAAGAGCGCTTGAAGTTATAAAGGACAAGATTCATATTTACATATGTGAACGAACAAAGTGAATGCCAATGGTTATGCGAGCAATACTCTACACGATTCATAAAACGATAATTCAGAGGTTATTCAATATGAATCAATATAAGTCATTTAAAATTTATACCTAGGATGAAACTTATCGAAGAAGATTATAAACGTACCAATAAATATACAACATCTATTAGGTTTCAAGCCGAATAGGCAATAGCTTTCACCGTGTAATTTAATCCTATCCAACGCGAGCGGCAAATTATGGATTCAAACTGACGATAGTCTCTTCAACGCTCTCCAATATCTCGATCTCCTCGAGTAGGAAAAACAGGCGTGAGGTATAACTTCTTTCATTCTTTATTGCTGGTAACAGAGAGCGAACTTTATGCCGATTGGCATTTTCTACCAGTCAACCCAGGTATATATGTATTTGTAGTTATGTATGTATATGTATCAATGTCCTATAATATATAACTCACCACCTATTCTATCGTGGGACGTAAAAGTAACTGGTGAAACGTAGGAATGTTCTATATTCCTCTGCCTACCTCTTCGGGGATTACAGGCGTGAAGTTATTTTTTTTTATAATATATAACACTATATTTTGATCTCCGTTTTTTTTTGTTTTCAAATTAAGATAAATTGATGCCTACCGCAATTTTTCATCATCAGCTGGGTTGGCTTTTTTCAACCAGTCAACCCAGGTAT
>DWDW01000648.1:0-13769 GCA_018245635.1 Mimoniades versicolor eupheme
CATGTTAAACATGACTCGATCTTAGTTACAAGTATCGGGAAAACCAATGGAAATCTTTTAATGAATTGTTTTAATTTATTCACCAAAATGAGTATATTTATGCACAAAATGTTCTTGGCCGTGAAATTTTTAATTAAAAAAAACTAAATATGCTATTCATTTACATTGAACTTTACCTTCTAAATTTAAAAATAATATAAAAAATGTTTCCTTAAAAGGTACATATACATATGTATGTACATACGTCTACCACGATATTTTTTCTATCGAAGGCATAAAATTATCATAAGATTTAAGTAATTATTTTTATTATCAATTGAAATTTAATAGCTGTCGACAATTACTTCTTGAAGTTTATTTGTATGTTTATATGAAATTTCCGTCATAATAATACTATACATTAAAAGTAATTAATAACGTTACGAAGACAGAAAATGATATTAATTAAATTCTATATTTTAAGATAGCCAATTGTACTGGAAGGAAATAAATTAAATTTTAATTCATTGCACCATGTGAAACATCGCTCAGAAGTTCACAAACGCATCACTCTTAGCTAGCCCATTTGTTGAGTTTTATCTCAGCAGCTATGTAATGGATTGTGATACAATTTTAATAATGCCAAGATAGAATCCATAACATGGCTACGTAAGGTATAAATGATGAAGGAGTTATGTAAAATGCCAGAACTAGATTAAGTTAAAAAATACCAACTTTAAAAGTTTGCGACAAAAGGGTCAGTGACCCCGACTGTTTCACTGAGGGTTTTGGGTTCGATTCTCAACCGGGACCAATATCTGTGGGCTGAGTTCAGTTCTTTGTTTTCATGGTATTAAAAATATTTATGTATATTAGTATATATAAATGTGTATACATTTATCAGCCGTACCAAAAAAAAATTTTTATCCCATCTGAGATTTAACGACTACCTTAAAAAAAGTACATACATTAACGCGCAATATAATATCAAACGCCTTATTAACAACCAGCAAATTTGGCGCCAAAAAAACATATTTTAACTCATCGAAACGCCGACGCTTCCTGTTACGTATTAGCGACATAAAGATACTCGTACATCGCGCGGAAGAATTAAGTAAGTTAGGGAAATAAATCGTAAGGCTGTTGAAAACAGGTCGTTTTCTCGGGAACGGTATTGAAAAGGGAAAGTAAAGCTACACGGTCTAAGGTAGAAACGGATGGGCGTCGCAGCGGTATGCCCATTACATAGCTACCGGTACCGCGCAACAGGTGCCCGGGCATCCGTTAGTTATATACGAATAAAGAAAGAATTAGAGATTAAGAGAAGAGAATAAGAGATTATTGAATCCCATTCGGCTTGACTCACGTATGTATGTTGTTTCGGGATGGCCCGACTTATTACGGACCTATGTACATACATATGTATACCAGGGGGCTTGGACAAAATACTTTCCGTAAGCGTTAACGCCAAACGCTAACTTCAAAATGTATTCATCCATTCCTGGACACTGGGTTCATGTTCGAACAAAAACTAAGGATTGCCACTGCTGGCCGATTCATTATTGAATTGACCGGAGATAATACATTGATAACATTTTACGTAAACCACCAACTCTACTACATCGTAAAAAAACGTAAAAAAAAACGTGTTATATCACCGTGTTAATGCTGGAACGATGAGCAAGTTTAAAAAGCGGCAAACATTAAAACGCAGTTAAAATCACGCCAATATTAGTTTCACCTTATCTGAATTACGACGCAGTTGAACTCTAACAGATAACCTCTACATCAAATATCTCTCGTCTTCTCTCGTTATCTCCGACACTACAATTATTATGCACGATGTAAAGGCTCTTTCAGACCGACGTATTTCCTGCGGGTATGCGAAAACGGGCGAAAAACACGTAAAATAATCTGGTGTGAAAGTGCCCAAACAGGATCTGCCGCGACATTTGTTAGTTGATTTAAACGTTACATCAACACAGTGAACACTGACGTAAGCACTATGTATTATTGACATGATTAAATTATTACCAAGTGGCACGACAGTTAGGTACAGGTGTAAACGAAACGCGTAAAGGAAATCCAGTTGACAAAATTTTGACTATTACTATAAACAGGTAACAGAAGTGTAATTTGTAAGGGTACAGGAAATACATTGACAAAGTACTGTTCTAGTTATATCTGAGCAATTTTTTTTTACATGTGTATGTATAAAGGAATAAATAATGACATATTCAAAATTTTAAATTACAAACTACACATGTTTATCAGTGTTGTATTATTAGCTATATATGTTCATACTTTGTAAAATATTTAAATACAATATATTTTACCTTTGTAGCTATTTGTCGCGTTACATTCTGTGTATACACACAACCTTCACCTTTAAACTTTGGAACCTTACATACAGGTAAAAACACGTAGTACGAAGAAACGAACGCCGTTTCCCGCCAAATTGCTACTTCACTGGAATACTGGATATTCGTTTTTAAATATGAACATATTTTGAGCAAAATCTACAGGTGAACAGTTTGTATTGTTTTTATTTTTCTTAATGTTCTGAGTACCTATCTCTTGTTGAAGGCAAAATTTATTTTTTGGTAGTATGGAAAATGTCACTTGTAGTCAGGTATTATATTGAATTATAAGGAAATAACCGGCAATTCAGGTTTCAGATGTTGTAAAAAGGAAAAAAAATAACATCACACCTGTAATCCCGGAAGAGGTAGACAGAGGTAGACAGGCAGGCTGGCTGTATCTTATATCGTCAACACAGAAGTCTCGAGTACTTCTCGAAATTATTGTACGATTTTTTTTTATTTCAGTTATGATGATAAGCATAATGCAAGTTAACTTACGTCGTTGTTATTACAACGGTGACATAATTGCATTTTCTCATCGTGCACTTATCCGCCCCACGCACTGGCACGATATAAAAAAAAACATTAGCAAGGCGCCCGGTACGCGCTGACGCAACGCGCTTTGGCCGGTTTCCTTATAATTGTAATTATTGTACCGCCAATTTTAGCAACCCGCTCCCTCGGAACCTTCTCGCTGCGTACGGTGAATTTAAAACAGTTGAACAAACTGCACGTACTCCCCAGGTTCTTAACCTCTTCCAACATGCTCAATGATGTAAGGGAAATATATCGCGAGACAGATTCAAGGCTTTTAATATGCGTTCTTGTATCTTGTAGTTTATCATCATCGAGTTCAAAGATTTTGATCACTTTGCTATTAACGCATGTGAAAAGTGACGTCGTCATAGTTTCGAATACACAACAGCAACAACATCCTTGATTGCAAACATTGGCACGGGACGAACCCATCATAATATTTAACGGACGCGCCGTCGTACACCGGGATGTCGGTAATATAAAATAATAGATCCGTCTGTTAAAATAAACTACACATGCCGATTAACGTTTCGTGCGCTATCTATCAGAAAATCACGAAGTGTATATCCCCAAAAATCAGGTATTTATATAATTATAGTGAAGAATGTGAACGCAGTTTATGATAATGTTTAAGGATGGAAGTAATCAATAATCACTGATGTTAGTATCGGGTTGGGCAGCTTAGAGAGTCCGTTCATGAGAGAGAATGAATGAATGACAGTTAATTAATAAAACAGAATATAAGGTGAGTTTTAATGGTAGAGTCAGAGTAATTAGACTTAGGTAGAACAGTAGACCTTAGAAGAAGACTAGGTAGGAAAAGTTCCTTCAACAGTCGGGATATTACGACGTTTATGAACGTAAGAGTACTCTGCTAACTAGTTAACTATTACTTTGTAAAACAAATGAATAAGGTAAAGAGATTTTCCATGAGTTTTCCTCGACTGTTATCGCGGACCTACTCATATATAGTAACGCATGTACACACATTTGTATGTAGTACCTACTTGTATGTATATACCTTCACGCAGCGCTATCTAAAACTACGTTAGCATTGTAAATCCAGATATTTCGTTACCGCTAGCCTTGGCCATGTTTATTTAATGATTTCGTGTAACACAGCTGATAAAACATATCTATTTGACATATTAATTGTCATTAATTAATTCATTACGCGACATCGAGGTATACATAACGAAATTGTAAAACAAATTGATTGTTTTATATGTTAGACGCGTATCCAACTTTAATGTTCGTTAGTTATTTGTTTCTTTCGACTTTCACAACAGATAAAACGCCCCCCACCGCCCCACCCCGCCCTCCCCTTGTTAGTTCTAGGTCGTTGAATAATTTAAAAAGCAACATGTATGAAACCAAAAGGTGGCCTTATCACTAATAAGGCGGTCTTAGAAAAACATAGAATGTGAAGAAATGGAAACTAAAGAAGTACAATTAAAGAAATCAGTAACACTTCATTTTGAAGTGCAATCACCTCTGTTGTGGAAAATTCGAAATGTTAAAGTGTGCAGGAATTTAATAAAACCGGATATTTAAACACACCTGTACGTGTAATTCATAATGCTAATACTTTAAATTTGTTTTTTTAATGCGTTGTACAAAATCCGCTTCGAAAACATAAATAAATATGCATTGAACGATACATCGTGGCTTACATCATTATCATCTTACTCTTACATATCCTAGCTATTTTAATCATGGTCATCATTATATTTAGTTTTATTATTTTTCCTGTTAATAAAAATTAATGCCTCATGGAAATAACTTGTTACAAGAATCTATCAACATTACTAACTGACTGGCCCCATCGGAACCTTACAACTAAACTAGGATGAAAGTATATATTTAAGTAACTGTACATGAATATATATTTGTATGTACATGTCATAACCACATATACAAACCATGGTCGTTAGCAATAAGTCCATTACCAAAGTAAATCACTGTGAATGTATAATCTATACCTACGCTTATTTACGTTTACGTTTCATTTTACTGTTGCGATATTAACTGCATGGAATCTTCGAGAATATATGAGTAAGTATAGTAAATATCTTGGGATTTATAGCTATGAATGGCTATAAGTGGCTACCATAGCACAAACTAGCTAGTTTGTGTTATGGTAGCCACAAAGCTGATAAACTATACATATATGTAGTGTACTTAAACTGTACTATACATAGTGTACTTAAATACATACTTACATAAATGTTGTCCACTGTCTGGGAAACCTGGCACATAAGACATTATTAAATCCTCGTCTGCCACTACTTGCGTCAATCGTATCGTGAAGTATTTGACAGCCTCGTTCCCGAGTGTTGCCAAGTGAAACTGGCGATCGAGAAGTCTTGGGTTAAAATCACAGGTCGGATACTTATGGGATTTTTTTAACTTAGATTTTTTAGTAGTGCCTCGAACTCTGTATTTGTGGCTGGTGTATGACAATAGTCTCACCCCCCATTCCACGTTTGGACGTAAACGTAACTGATGAAACGTGGGACTGTACTACATTCCTCTGCCTACCACTTCGAGATTACAGACGTGATGTTACGTTTATATTAAAAGGAAGTATTATATGTAAAGTACTTTATACATCTATTTACATCATGTTTTATTATAGTTCGTCTACGTATAAGACTAAGGGCAGTTCTATATTACGTTAAAATTCAATTCATAAAAATTTATAAGTGAAGAGAGACGCGTCTCGATAGCCTTAGTATAAACTTTAATAGATCAATAAATACTATGGCCGACAACTGTATACATTTGTATATTAATGTAAGGAGCGAATCTACCAGTTTGTGAACGTGATTGTGAATAGGCCCTTACTCTAGCAAGAGGTTGGAGGATCGTGCTGAGCGGTATAAGACGAATGGTAGGTACGTTGTTGTTGAAGATACAGCATACTGATTAAGTGATTAAATTTTTTTGTCCTCACCCATGTTCGGTGATCAACCTTTTTACACGATCACGCCTCAACCTTCAGTCGGTTTTATCGTGTTATTGCATTGTTAATTAGCGTATTTTCGCTTCGGAGTTAACACAGCGGATGCGAAAATGCGACAAAAAATTTACCTTCGTGAATTATGATTCTGAAATATTACCTACTAATTATTACAACGAGAAACTTTTTCATCAGTGCTTTGAGTCATGATGGTGTCATTCTTTTATTTTATATTCGTGGATGCGAAACATCAAGTAGACGATGTAATAACATTTTTTACGATGGACGCATCCGTCATCAGAGACTTGTAAATCGTTCGTATCTATTTATCCTAATGAAAGTACACAAGAGCGCTCAATACGGGAAGCCCAATGCCCAGCAGTGGAGTTAGAGAGGTTGCTGATGTGTTGATAAAAATGTATCTAATTACAGACTTACAAATATACATGCATGTATATGATATATACATGTGCCGGTATGTATATATGTGTGTGTGTAAGATATACCTAAGAAATTTTTAACATATATTTTTTAGTTCTGGTAAGTAGTAGCGAGCTTTCTTTATTATATTTACATGCATACAGCAAGGACAAAGAAGAATGAGCATAAATAATTGTACTAATTCGATACAGAAAAATCCTACAGCGCATCCGCAGGTGAAAATGCGGCTGGTTAAAGCTTACCTAGAGCCAACCTGTCAATAAACAGCAGCATAAATCCCATTAAAACTCATACCCTTTCTCGTGTCAACATAACACTGACGTGCAAGTCGCTTTTAATTGCCACTTTCCCAGATCTCACAATACACTTGTGTAATATTCACAATTTCTCGCAAAAAATCCACCATTGTCTTGTTATGTTATTTCTCGTTAGATTAGAAGAAAAAAATTCCCCACGAAGATCCATACCGGGTAGGTATTAGTTAATATGCTAGAGTAATTTATAATCTGTATTTTTTATTGTGCACATTTATTATTATCTATGGTTTTTCTAATAATGAAAATAAACATAGTTCGTCTATAGATCGTTAGCATTGTTTCAAGTTTAAAAAGTAAATTCTAAAGTAAGTAAACTTTTAGTATTTTTTTGTCTATGGCGTGTCGAGAAATACACGGAAATGCTGCAAAATACATATTTTGTATTGATTTACTTTGTATTGTACTTTTAGTGAGAATATTTTTAATTATATTAATTAATTTTTTTGTATTTTGTTCGACTATTTTGATATTAAACATTATACCCGAATATAAATAACGTAATTATATTTTCCGTATACTATATACGTGTACATTTACTGACGCGGATTTCCGAAACCAAAACAAAGAAACACCCGGATTCTTTAAGGATACAGCTATTCGGCACTAAAATCCTCAAATTCTCTCTGCTTATCTCATAAAGAACCTGACGTCAAAGTAATAAGAAAATGACAATAATATATTCGAATCCATTACAAGTCGGGAGTATTTTAAAGCAGCTCTCATAAGTTTGCCTCGAAATTTAACAACAGATAGGTACTCGACTTACAAGCACATACATACATACATAATGTACAGACACAAAAAAACATGATGAACACAGAACAAAAACGAGATAAATTATTAATTACTTTTATGTATATCAAAGTCCATACATAATAAGAAATACAAATTTATAATTACATACCCTCTTATATACATTAGTTTTTTTACGTTTACATTACTCAATTACATTAGGTTTTTTTTACATCTTCCCGGATGTCTGTTCACGCTGCATGTAGGTAGCTGAATTAACGCATCTCATGCAGACCAGTCCTCGGCAAAGGCCATTTTTTAAAATTAAAGCTAAAAGTTTTGAATTCTTTTTCCTGCTGGGCGTTTTGTAAAATTTCCAGCGGTGAACGGGTACAATTGCCCACGTGTTTCGATAAATACATGTTTCACATTTTGCGAAAACCCTTCACGGTAGAGCAGGTTAGAGACGTATCGGTTAAACGTGCGTTATAAATGGCCTTTACTCGTAATGCCAATTATAATCAGCCATATTCAACAATCACCGTTACTGATGTGTAATAAATCGAAGAAATTGGTCCCAACATCAGTCATACATGCGTAATACACAACTCTACAAAGAATCATTACAAAATGGCGTCCTCGCATCTGACAAACGTACGAGTACAATCAGAAATGTTCCGCACTTTTTTTTAATATTCACATTGATTATTGATTATTTTAGTCATTACTAGAGAAAATCCCAGACAACTTTACCAACACAATCTCAGGACGAATAAGCTTTAGATAATTTTCTATTCTTGGATATAAGTTTCAAGGGAACTTCAAAGATATACAACCGTGAGAAATCTTCTATTCTACCAGCGGGAACGGTATCATTAGCTAATTACATGTAGTATCAGGATGGCGTATCCTCCTAATAGTATAAGACGTACTTGGAACATTTCCAGGATATAAATTTAACTGTTCTATCTAACATTCGTATTTTACCAATTCCGTCTTTGCCTTCCATACGGTGGTTGCAGATAAAACAAAAATAATTAGCAGATAAGTTTATGCAAAATAACTATACGAGTATCCCCGTTAATGTTTCAAGTAATTTGACATCACCACCTACTCATTTTTGAACACCAGTTGGATAATGTTTGCCGCGTATCGAAACTAACCCGACGTTTACGAGAATCTTTTACGTCATTGTTAAGAACTTCCGCGAATGAGATGTAAGACTAATGAACGGATATTGTAAAACACAGGTGTTTAAGAAGGAATTCAGTTGTTACATAACTATTTGTATGTATCCTCTACGACGTCACTAATAATAGAATTCGTGAATTAAGCTGGTACCCGTATAATTTAATCATGTCACACTGAAGAATTCATCTTATATCACAAACTATGTCATAAAACTTAATTATATAACTCTAGACTGGCACAGGTCATTCAAGAGTGTTGATAAATCTCAACTTACAAAAACATTAAAGTGTCATATTCAACAGATCGTTTTTAGTTATTTTAATAGTTTTAGCAGCTATCTGCATTTCGTTTTGTAATTGATCGAATTTATAATTTTTGAAGCAAAATTAAAATTTGACCGTACTGTAACGCTAGCCATAAAACTAGATAACTTAAGGAACTATTATCACAATGGTAAAGAACATCGAGGATTAAATACGAGTTGCTCAAATAAATATACGTGAATATCTATATCTGCTCATTTACTGTTCTAAATGGAAATCAATAATTGCATTAGAAGGACAGGTACAATTGCAAATCGGGGTGTGGTCTTACCATAATCTGAACGAAAGCGAAGTTGCTAGTTCGAAACCTAACATGGCCCATCCAGTACCTACTGCTTAAACAGGTAGTGCAATGGAAAATATGCGGCACATACAGGAAATTAATTCTACCCACTATGTATAAAAAAGCTAAAAGTTGAATCTTGTCGAAAATCGACTTTTGCGTTCGGTTGCGATTTCAATGACTGGCATGTTGCTTCAATGATTGGCGATTGTAACCGCCGACGAGCTGATAGGTGTGGGTTCGATTCATAATCATGGTAAATAAGCAAATAAGGATGTGTTTTGTACAAATGAATTTAAAGGTTTATTTTGCTTTTCATGTGCTTAACTCAATGCATTATGTTTTCTTTCCTTGTTCATATGTAAATGATACCGAACTATATTAAAATTTCACACGAAGTGACAGGTCATCGAAATTTTCAAAATTCGAATGTCGCAGACAGCAATATTTGCGTAAGATATGTTGTATATTAAATATACGTTATTTTCTTAAGTTTATTGAAAGCAGGTAGTTATATAGTAACTTAAGTATGGATGTACCAACCTTCGAAATACAGTTTTTATTATAGGTATATATACATAGATAAATACTACTTACATACAAAGTTTCTTACTTGAAAATTATCTGTCTATCGTATCCTATTCTTTGTAGAAATGTATATAATTCGTACTTAACATAGAGTGGCGTAAGACTTTTCCTATAACTGAGCAATTGACATTAGTGTGACAGGCAGATGGACAAGTTACGCTGATGTGAGGGAAAGTGAAGTAATGTCGAGGCTCAGACCATAAGCGGCGCAAATACCACCTACTCGGAATTTGAAAACATACCTCCTACCTTAGAACTAACACATGCACATGTACGAGAAAAAAATATTTTTTTCTGTCATTGTAATAAACTGCAAAACAAACAGCTCAGTTTTTTTATATTATTAAATATAAGATGATATGACCTCATGATGAACAAATAAAGAGGTGATTCCATTTACATTGGTTTGTACAATCTGTCACTGCGTAGGAACTTAGGGTTGAGAAAACATACAGAACGTAAATGACACAATGACCAATGAAATTATATGTATCTTAGATTAATACCACTGAAATATCTATTTACTTAGTGAACGAAATACTCATTTAATTAGTTCATAATACGTTTGAAACAAACTTCTATATAACTAGTAAATCATTTAAGTATAAAACGCAAGTCACTTTCAGAGCAGTTCCAACCAGTTCGTATCAGTTCAAACCAGTTACTATTACGATCGAAAAAGGCAGATTTACTCAATGTTTCCACTTATCCTGTAATTATTGACATAATATATTTATTTAAACTGATTATAACTCGTCGACCCCCCTCCCTCCCAAAAAAAAGACGCTTGCAACATGAAAATATTACTTACCGTGCGTCAAGATTACCGTCACTCGAATGTATTATACACAAATGTGAGCAATTAAAGACCTGTCACAGATTAAAAAAACGTTCATGGGAATCCGAATGTGTTGTGACACGGCTTTACGCAAAAGCAATCGGCGCAACTGACGAGCGGTTACATCAAGAGTTACGGTAAGAGTTGGATGTTAACATCGACGTTAAGATTACACCGAATTAGGTGATGGCGGAATGTAATATGATAGTTATACATTTGATATTATGAAAACAAAAGCACTTATCGTGTTGGAATTCAGGTTAAAAGTTCAACACTGGGCATTTTGGGTCCAAATACTGGCGCACAACTTAAATATGTACACGTTTAGGAGCAAAATTTAATTTTATACCCGAAGAAATAGTCAGAGGAGTGTAGAGTACACTCCTCGTTGTATCAGTTATGTTTACGTCTCATCATGGAATAGGTGATTACTTGATTAGCCTATTGCCATACACCCTGCACAAATCCAGGCGATCCACTGCTAGATACTTCTACTATAAAATCTAAGTTACAAAAAAATTGAATTAAGACTTAATCCCAGGATACTTTTGAATAACTTATGGATATTACTGAAATATTATTATCGTTGTCAAATAGCTCCATTAGAAGCTAAAAACGACAACCCAAACAAGTCATACCAAATTATACCAACATGTAACAAGCAGTGATTCCAGAAGCACACCGAAGTTATGTACATTACAAGCGATAACCAGCCAAGTAAACAACATTCCATCTGGCACATCGGTTACATATATTTTGTAAATCGAGCAGTGGGTTAAGTTCACTCCGCGTACCCACCCTTTACGTCGCAACGTGCGTTACGTAAGATATATTCACATATTATTGATAATTATATGGTAGGTTATATGTAGTTGTGACACTCAAGGCCGCTTCTGGTAACAGTTCTCCATTTCAATTATAGGAAACTTGCAGTATACTTAACTATGATGTTACGCTGGAAATGTTATTAGGGTATATCAAAGGTTTTTATACTGTCTTTAAGCCAAGATCTTTTTGGTATTAGTTTGATTTCTTGTGTACTTTGTGTTAAAACAAAAAAAAAACAGTAAAGGGAAGGGCCTTTGATATTGAATAGGGTAAGAAAGCGCGAGGTTCAGGGCATAATAGCGGTAGAAAAGGTGGATGGCATTATTCCAATATAGTTGCGTATAGAGTATTATTAAAGTTCTTTCATAGAAAATGTTAGCGATGACGCCCATAAGGGAATATATCTAGCTAGGGGAATCTATATGTAGCTTTGAATATAGACTCATGATGCTAATTTCCTCGGCAAACATCGGTCTTAGCAGCTAATTTATTACTTATTCTTATCGAGAACTTAACATGAAAGCTCTCAAAAGTTGCAAGGTACTAATCTTAATTTCCAAAATTCTGCAATTTTTCGATGACACATCTTCGTTATGAGTAACCAGTTTTTCCGCGGAGATCTTTCGCACAATGTCTTTAATTTATACGACGCGAACCTCCACGCGTTAACACCTGCATGGAATGCGTAATTTTAACGTTTTTCGAAACATAACTGCCAACTCGCACTTGGCCAGAGCGACTAATTATGACCTTGACCCATCACAATCTAGGTTTACCATGTCTAACAGTAATATTATATAAAGTTTTTTGATGAAATTCCAAGTTTAGACTCGCTTGTGGTCGCTAACCGACCCAATAGTATTATTATTAAGTATTGATCCTTTCTAGCATGGCTAGGGTATATGGAATTTTACTTACTTGATCGTTGAAGATTTCAAATTAGTTATATTGAGCTTATTAAAAAGAATATTGACAAAGATAAACGAGTTTTACCTTATGATAGACACCAAGAACATGGGCTTTACCCCCCTTTCATCCTGAGCGTAAAACCCTGTCTAGGATATAGGATACCTACATTAAAAACTAGGATTAATGAATATGACGAAGATCGGCTCCTAAACAATCTAAGACCTATTTCAATTCCATTTAAGAAGAATCCAAGAAATGTTCTACATACTAAAATATAAGTCACTAGGCTATCGTTAGATAGAATAGAACGCACGCAGAATTTAGGCAGTTAACACTTATGAATATCAAATGAGGATGAGTATGAGTATGGATACAAATAAAGGTATTATGTTATAATCAACACTTAATATTCGGCGTACGGCTACTCCCGACCTCTCAAGGCAGCGGCTCGGTACATTGGGCAGATGGCCCAGTTAGAATAGAACCTTGTTCTGACGTGTTAAGTGCGAATGGGAGCAAATCGCGAATACTTGTAGTAATTCGAATTCGAATATGGTACTAATGACGCCGAGCCTTGTTTAATGTTTACGACCTTGTTGAGGAATATTACACGCGTACCTTCGAATATGGAAGCATGTAAGACAGGATTATTGATTTTATTTTTAATTTTTTTTTGTATTTTTTATTTTTTAAATGTGGAATGTACATGACAACTGTCCTTGAATTTGCAATTCTGGCGATAATGGCCGCCATCTATAAATAGAATACATTTTCTCTCTGAAAAAGACTATTCTAAATTTGAATAGTTTTAAACACGCTTATATTAATTCACCTGTATGTTTGTATGTAACCGATTCTTCGGAGTTGATTATGCGCTACTTCTAGTCATCAGATATATATAATTAAAACTTGGCACACATGTCAAGGACAGGGGCCTAATTAATAATAATAAAATAATATAATAATAATGAATTAAAACAATAATAACAAATCAGTATATATTAAAGACGGTTGTTTAATAGCAAATTAAACTATAAAGCAAAAAATAAATTATAGTTAAAAAAATATAAAAACACGCCTACAGAGTTAATCAAAATAAAAGATAAAAAATAATTCTTAACATAGGATTAAAATTACTGAGGAGAAAATTAATGTCACTGTTATAAAAGCGTGGGATGCGTTGCGTACTTACAAAGGCAAAGTTACATTTTAAATTTCTTACTCTACGTCATTTAAAAAACATAACAGCACGCCCGTAATTCCTGAAGAGGTAGGCAGAACAGTGTAGTGATCTCCTAAGTTTTACCAGTTACGTTTACGTCTCACTGTCGATTAGGTGGTGAACCTATTGCCATACACCCGGCACATATCCTGTCTTAAGTCCAAACGACAAGTGGCATTTAAGATCGAGAATGCAGTTGAATTTACCAAATCAGTAAAACTACTTTGTACGTATTTTTGCAATCATTTTATTCAAT
>DWDW01000649.1:0-13768 GCA_018245635.1 Mimoniades versicolor eupheme
GAAACGTGGGAATGTTCTACATTCCTCTGCCTACCTCTTCGGGGATTACAGGCGTGAAGTTACTTTTTTTTTTTTTTAAATTAGCAATGTTCACTCAATAAATCAAACCTAGAAAACAAAAATCCAAATCGCTAACAAAATATGTATGAAGAATCGCTACATCTTATGACCATGGCCACATGAATGCGAGTTGTGTCGACTCACGCCCGTTCCGCGTACCAGCAACGTCGTGTGTGTATGTGTAGATTACACAAATATTTTCCATTGTTTTCCCTTTAATGTAGGCCTGAAACAGATGTTTGATTTTCGCGTTGCTACGTATACAGTCAACAACACGGGTCCCCGTGCGGACAATGTACGAAATACACACAGGCGCCACCTTTTTTGCCAACGTATTTGATATTCTCATTCTATATTTAAAATAGACGAGAAAATTCTAGAAAACACAAAAGAGGATTACTAACGTCTTTAAATATATCTGGTTATTTACAAATATATGTACCGGATTAACATTAGTGTTCTTTCTTTTTGACTTCGGTTTATAAACTGCAGTTATTACTAACATTTATATCAGACAATAACGCCTAAAATCTGACGGGACATGTGCAAGTAGGTACCTACATACATATAGCTGACTTTATAAAGCATTTACGTTTCATAACGGCATTCTCGAGCTAACAGACTATTGAAGCGACGGATAATTAACTCAATTGGCAATGTTATTGAAAGTCAACATCATCATCATAGTATCATCATGGTGATGGTCATCGTCATGTCATCATCGACTGTCATCATCAATGAACAAGATAAATTTTTTGTGACAATTTATATTTGTGTGAATTTTTTGTTTTGCAATTATCATTACTAATTAACTTTCTAATTTAAAATGTATGTTTTTTCAAACGCTGACTGAATAATAATTAATAGATTTTATTCGTACGATATAAAAAGTATTAATTAAAAGTTAAAACTATGTATATTAATTTATTATATGAGTATCAGTACTTCTACCACTACTTGCACTACTCGTAGGTATCAGTATTAAAGTAGTGCATCTTACAGCGAATTAATTTGCAACAAATTTTAGAACCCGTAAGATTAAAAAATACTACATAATACGTACAAAAATACTACATAATACGTACAAAAATACTACATAATATGTAATTTTTCCAAACCTTACATTAGGCAGAAATCTACCATCCATTAGACTCATTATCGGCGGGCAGGAAATGTACAACCACCCGCCGGGACGGTAACCTACCACGCTAATGACTTATCAATATTTTCGTGTCCAACGGCCATCGCAATACAGACTAGAGTACAAAGATATAGTGACAATTTGTGTGTTACACGATAGTTGACTGCCTCGTTGGTTGCCAGTATTGATCGAGAAGTCCTAGGTTCGATTTTCGGTTGTAGACACTATTGGATTTGAATAACTTAGAATTTTTAGTATAAATTTCTAGTAGTGGCTCGGAGTCTGGATTTATGTCCGGTGTATAAGCAATATGTTCACAACATAATCCACGGGGAGACGCAACCATGTCTGTTCAAACGTGGACGTGTACCTATTATACTCCTCTGCCTGCCTCTTTGGGGACTAGAGTCGTGACGTTAGTCTGATATTTCATCGTAAACACGAATATTAATTGATAAATGGTATAGTATACTTGCAATATTGTCTGGTCTGTAAGTTGAAGTAGCTTGCTATAACCATATAAGAAAAAATCGTGAAGACATCTGCATATCTCAGCTGCTTGCATGCCTATATGATTTAGACCGCCCCCTCGAGAAGTTTTCTCAACAAATTAAAACAATGTACTGTGATCATAATGTTAATTTACTAAACAATACATTATCAATGACATGACCTTACTTCACGCCTGGATTTCCCCGAAGTGGTAGAGACTAGAGAACCGTTCTACACTTCCACGATTGACCTTTCTTATACATTCGACGATGGAATAAGGTGTGAACCTATTGCCCATACACAGGGCGAAAATCAAAACTATGTGCTACCACTGGAAATTTCTAGTTAAGAAAAAAGACCACGCAGCACGCATACAAAACGCGATCTGGTAATCGAACTCCATTAAGTCTATATCACAAATAAATAAAAATGTCATAACAACGTTTATAAACTTCTGTTGTTAACTGTACCTACCGCATCTAATGAATCTCGCTTACTACGAGAATTAGAGTATAATAAGAAAGCAACTCATATTACTTTAATGAGAGCATTCATAAAACAGCTGAGTTAGTACGGACACTACAACGATAATTCAATTAACTTTTTTATTGGATATAACGTATCAGGAAAAGATATAATAATTACAAGGTATATTCATATGTGTAGTTAAATTATGTCTTCTAACACGTGCGAGCTTTGCCAATGATCGTCATCATCATCATCAGCGTATTCCCGTCCACAGCTGGATATAGGTCACTCCAACAGCACACCACTGAGCTCAATCTTCAGCTCTTTGCATCCAACCGCTACCAGCCACTTTGCGTATATCGTCACTCATATGACTCGCTGTCAATCACATTACTAATTAAATACTTCGCAAAGTGTCTGGCAGCACAGAGGGCTAAGTCCACCAGTGGACGGAAACAGTCCGATGATAAGGAACGGTAATAAAGGGAAAAGGAGAAATTCTTGAAATGTACATATTATTCCATTGTGATAATATAATTGTCTGACCGTTATCGTTCAGGGGGAGACTTGTATCCAAGAGTGGAATGATAGGAAGGTTGATTATGATGATACCATTGATGGTATTACAAATTGGTATCATAACAAATTGGTATAATCATGTATAAAGTTATTATATTAAACTCTTTTTTATAATTATCTATGGCCTTGCGTTTGGCTGCTATCTCACCTGATGGAAAGGAATATACAGCTAGGATGCAGCAGGCTTGCCTACAAAATGCCTATCCAATCTTGTCTGGTATAATTCAGAGTTACTCAAACCTGGAAAAATAGACAGTAGACAGTTCCATTCTTTCGCAGTGCGTAGCAGAAACTATTTAGCGAAACGTTTCTTTCAGCTCAGATGTATAAGTAAGCAGGTGTATAAGTGTCTAAGTCTTTCATATTTATATTAATTACGTGTAATATGAAATAATGAGACAGCTATAAGGGAAGAACTTTGCAAATTACTTTCACTTGAAGCTTTTATTTCAGCGACTATCTCTGACTTTTTGGAGATAAATAAGAGATAAGTCTGGTAAAGAAATCTTCATTTATTCAATACCTACAGCTTTGTACATTAAGAGAGTGATAAATCTAGAAAGAACACTTTACGACTATAAATACATATAAAGGTTTCTGACACTTGTTACTGTCTACTTCATAATAGACCTACCGTGATGGAATAATATTGATAATAGTTTAATAAAACACAAGAAAAATAAACATGACAAAAGTAACGGTTGAATTTGGCGTCGATAAACTCGAAATAAGTTCGTATCATATCACAAGAGTTGAATAGGTACAATTCTATTAAGACAGACTCGAATCCCTTTGGTTAGAATTACATCTCACGAAATAAAAGATCATGTTTGCTTACTTAATCAGCATTACAGCTTAACGGTTGACGTATTCGATTACAATTAATTAATACAATATGACTGTGCATTCTTGTTACGGAGGAACAGTTATGATTAATTATGCAAATAGAACAGAATTTAGACTCCTATAGTTAGGAATCAACTGTTTTCGCCGCACGACCTTAATGGACATTATTCAAAATACTTTGTTTCAATTATTTAATTTACGAAAAAACAAACATTATCAATCGCCACTGATGATCGAAATATCCTGGGTTCAAATACCTGGTCTGACACTATTTAATTTTTCTAACCTAAATTTTCTAGTAGACATTTATAGTAGTGGCTGGATTTGAGTCCCGTGTATGACGATAGGCTCACCACCTATTCCATAGTGATAGATAAACTCAACTGGTGAAACGTGGGAGTGTTCTACTCTCCTCTGCCTATTCCTTCGGTTATTACAAGCGTGATCTCGATGATTACAATTCATCAATATATATTTATGTATAAAACGTAACATGTATATTGCACTTCACCGTAAATCATTTTTTAATTGTTCAAAACAACTGCACGTCACCTACATCAAAGTGCACACATCGAAAGCACAACGTCAATTATCACACATGCGAAGTGCATTTCAACGGAACCTTTTAATATAGATTTTTTAATCTAAAGGAAAAATATTTGACGGCCAACGCTACGTTTTTTGCACAGTTGTGTTGAGTTTATTTATGGTTGGTAATTATAGCACACAGCTTTATGATACTAAAACTTTCACAAATAAATTCTTTCTTATTCATCATTCGTTCTCTGATGATTAAGAACGTGACTCCTTTATGTGAGGATAATCTTTAAGATCGTGACAGATCATCTCAAAGATAATCAAATTGGCGTGTGTTCTATCCTTTGTAATATCAAAAACATCGTGCAGCGATATACGATGTAGAAACACCGGATTCAATAAATTTGACTGATGAAATGAAACTTCCGATGTGGGGCGACTAAACCCGACGCTGGCTTGTCGTGGTATGGTACGGCCTGTCTAGGCTCGATTAAATGGCCTGGTCGTATATGAGCAACAGCGTAGGCGATACGAGAAGCCATTCTCTGCGATCATCAAGCAGCATGATCAAGGTGGGGATCAAGGAAAACTCTTCAGAGCATGCCGACGTACAGCATTAGATCTACGAGTACACAGGTTGAAGATGGTGATGATCAATGCAAATAGTTACGCCAAACTCGTTAAGGATCTCCTTTTACGAGTTGCCGTTAACAAATAAACAGAAGAGCAAGCTAAACTTTAAAAGAGATAAACAATTGCATGATACAAAGACAAAACGGAAACAAACAGGAGAATAGATTGTTGGTCTGTATGTCACTTTCAATTTCCGTAAACAGAATGAGACACGGAAGTACAAAAACAAATAAACAAAGCAAGGCAACTTGTATGTGGCATTTACACTCCACGATATAATTTCCTACAACATCCCGCTTGAGACACTCAAGACTTCAGATAGGAAAGGAAATATAACTTGGCAAGACGCTGAACAGCTCTTTAGCTTGATTAATTCCTTTTAATTACTCTTTTTTCCCTCTCACATTTTCTCAGAATTTGTTCCTTTCCGTCCTATTTGTGTAATTCAACCTTTTTATCGTCTTATTCGCCTTCGGTATTAACAAAGATATTTGAGCCTTCCTTGAATAGTTTAAGTGATTAGTTGTTTATACAATTTTACAAAATGGTCAATTATTACTTTTAGTATTACTTTTTCCCAATTCTTCATCGTTTTACTATTGGAACATGAGTGTCCTATCAGATGAAAAGGTTAACGCCATAGTCTGCCACGCTGGCCAAGTGCGGGTTGGCAGACTTCACACTCCTCAGAGAAAACTTTTTTTTGAGAACACTAAGATGTGCAGGTTTCCTCACAATGTTTCCCTTCACCGTTATAGCAAGTGATATTTAAACTTTAGCATTACTAGAGGCGTCATTGTTCGTAAACCAGCGTGCATGTACGAAGAGTGATAAGATTGGTCTACTTCGCTTCTTCCAATGCGAGCCTTGCTCCTACTACTGCTTGTTCTATTACTCGTTCTATTGCTCGTTCTATTACTCGTTCTATTACTCGTTCTATTACTCGTTCTATTACTCGTTCTATTACTCGTTCTATTACTCGTTCTAACACTGCTGTTACTACTCCTGCTCACCTTCTTAATACCTCCGATAGTACCAAACCCTAAACATTTCATAAAAGATTACATATTCGTTCGTCCCTTGCATTTTATGAACCAATGAACAGCCATAGAAAGTGTCATCGTCATATCCTATGTCATATTTCAAACATGATCTAGTTTCATGAGTAGTTTTATGGATCATTCAGTCGTAAAGATGAGCGTTCGGTGACAATGTATTAAAATTATTGATTTCGGCATTCGATAACTATAAACCGAGATAAAGTTTATTCATATTTGTACTAGCCGTGTGCTCGCCGATTTAAGTACGTTTTTATGCGAAAAAAAACAATAGAGTAACAAAGTTCTTTTTAGAGTAACCAAGTTCTTTTGATAAAATATAATTTGTAATTGTATTATAACTACTTTGTGATCAAGACGACTTCATTCGTGATTTTTTATTATAAACGTCAAATTCTCCGCATTAAGAACTTAATTTGTCGGGAAACTGCATTGCTATAAAATATCAAAAGACACACAAATACATATGTAAACCATCGTCTTGACAAAACATATAAATAGGTTGAATGTAATCTCACCTGAGGTGAAGATTGTTAAAAATGATAAACAAATTTGGGAGTTAGAGCGAAATAACTTGGATCACCTCCCCGCATGTCCTGTGTAGGAATTATTGCTAAAATCTGTTAAGAGAGCCCTATGTCCAGCAGTGGGCTTAGACTGAAGATAACGATAATGATTATGACGATGACAATATCTTAAAATATCATATGTGCTCTACATAACACATTTGAAATATCGTAGCCTGCCTCCACACACTACTACGTTTGAAATAGTACGGATTTTTCAGATCCAAAACTCTACCAATATAGAGTTGGTGATGTTCCCAGAATTTATACGCAGGCTCTAATTAAAACCACTTACAACCCTGCCGACAACTACCGCGTGGCAGCGCGCCAGCAAATATCTGAGCTCGTAAAAAGTAGAACTGAAGTTCACGGACTTATATGCTCTGAGTTACGTTTTTATATTTCTACCTTGATATACGGTCTTCTCTATAACCGGGAATATTGTAATAATAAAATGTTTTCAATTATTCGTGAATCTTTTTAGCTTCAACCCTTCTACTATGCCGCTGTTAGCACTGGTAAATGATGATACTTACTGGTAGATATCTATATACATCCCTACAAGCCTACTTTCCATATAAAGACCTCGCTCCACCCGCGCCATCTTCCAACACAGCTCCTGTGGAACGCTTGAATGTCATTGTACCTATATGCAAAGTTCCACTTCAGCGCAAATGACTTCCTGACTGTTTTAATCTCGTCTCGTATTATTTAATTTTTAATCTTTTTATTTTCGTGTGATTTTTGTATTAACTTGTTGTAATACTTAATATTAATAGTCATAAAAATGTTATAGCAACATCATTGTTTATGTATATTTAGGAGTAATTTAAATTTGTTTTTTTATTTTATTAAACGCGTCCTTTCAACACCTATTTCATGGGGCTCACCTACGTCTTCGGGGATTAGAGCCACGATATTACATTTATATACATAGCTTGTATTGTACAAAATGTTATATCGTAAATGTTCTAATGCAAAATTTTACGGTACTTTTAAGAACAATGCAATACTCATTTAAATGTAGAATTTCTTATGAAAATACAGTTAATCCACATATCGTAATATTATACATATTAACTCCTTGCTATGTTATGCTATGCTTCCTTTATAGCTATGTTCTTTTCCAGCCAATTATATGTAAATCTCATAAAATTTATATTAGTATATTGTACTATAAAAAGAGGACAAATTTGAATAGGAACAAGTACGATAATGATTTAGGGCAGTTTTTTTTATGCGACTGCGAAATCCAAAATGTGTTTATGCCTCAAAGAAAATAATACTCACTACTGATTGTCAGCATTGCTTAAGATTGTTTAATCCAATTTTCAAACAGCCTGTGCATAGCGTAATCGTAATTTTGCATTCACATTGCAATGGCAAATGGTGTTCAAAAATTACTCGTGAAATGTCTATATAAAGGAACGCATGAATCTACGAATGAACGAATAGATGAATAAATCATTCGTTCATTCAAATCATCATCATCATCATCATACACTAATCATGTAATCGATCGACACACGCCAAATGTATTAATGGAACCTAAACGACTTTATTATTATTATACCGGATTCCACACCTCTTACGGACTTTTAACCTAAACGACTTTATTATTATTATACCGGATTCCACACCTCTTACGGACTTTTCAAATAAAATGTTTTATTTATAAACCCTAACCCTAACCCTAACAACCAAGTGCTCGTTCACTTGTAATTACAGAAACACGGATACTACTTTTTATTTACAATATAATAAGAAATTACTGTGTATTGTATGTTGGTGGGCCTACCGACAGAAAAATAAATCGGAAAAAAAAATTACTAAATAATCATACTTCCATCGACGTTTTAAACATAGGTACTTAGTACATTCTTGCTGCGTTGGTGTCTAAGCAACAGCCTAAGTTTAAATTGCGGCCTTTTAGTGCTAGAGCAAGAAGTTTAAAGCCACACCTACCCGTGATCATAAATGATTATCCATGGCAGACCTTAGACGTACTTATTTTGATAATAGATTTATAGGGTCAATTCCGAACATGTGAGTAATATTAAAATTCTAAAAGTACCTCCTAATATCTTCTTGAACGCATTATCTTCTAGGAGGTACCGTAATACAATCCTAGATATATTATTACGCTTCTCTTCCTTTACAGAAACAAGCAATGCTGGTAAGACAATTGGAGGAAGAACTAAGGTTGCGCATGCGTCAACCTGCTCCTGAATTGCAACAACAATTGGAGGCCTTATACGCTGAAAACGAACATCTACAGAGAGAAATAGCAATATTAAGGGACACCATAAAGGTGAGAGGGATGGAGATATAGGTAAAACTGTTCATAACTTGCAAGAAGATTCTTCTTCCAAATCCTTCTGGTGGGTAGCCATTTGAGGTTTTAATTAAAATTTCATGAAATTTCGAAACAGGAACTAGAGTTGCGGATTGAAACACAGAAACAAACTCTACAAGCGAGAGATGAAAGTATCAAAAAGTTACTTGAAATGCTTCAAAATAAAGGAATGGGTATGTAATAAAGCAATCAGACTTAGTATTGAAACTGTCCGCCAAACTCGAACTTGTCTGACGGATGAAGAAATGTAACGGATAATAAATTTCAGGTAAAGAGGAGGAAAGGCAAATGTTTCAACAAATGCAAGCGATGGCACAAAAACAGGTAATTATCGAAATATTGCGGAATGGTGTCTCTGTTGCATGTAAATTCAGTTTGGCTCATTTTCCATATCACCACCGAGAAAGACAGGATCCTTGGAAAATCGGCTACGCTGTTCTATAGAATGTGTCTCCCACACCTAGTCGTATTGTGCACGTCACTCTGCTTTCTCATGTTTATGTATCAATTGTATTGTACTCCACATGGGCGTTTTATTTTGTGATACCTTTATCTGTTACTGTTACTCTAGAGTTGCTCTTGATAGATTCATTTCATTCATTTGTTGTTTCTTAAGCCGAATGTGATTGTCGCGACGCCTGTTATGTGTTCTATGATCGACTTTGTCCTTTTGGCTTCATTCTACTCTGATCAGTTTCGCTTACTCTTCACTTCCACAGTCTTTCAAAGCCTTTCTGTGACACTTCGAGCTTGTTCCCTGAGCACTAGTTTACCATTTTCTTCTTCTCCCTCTGTATCACCACACTTCAATCGACAAAACAAAAATTAAAACTCAAAATAAATCCAAATAATTCGGCCAAACACCAAAAAAGTTAAAAATAAAGTTAAACGACACGAACACAAATAAATCACGACATTGCATGTTTAGCAGCTCATTATGTCCCCGTCACATGAACCTTAGCGAAGACCGTCTCGTGTTAATGTTATTGGGAATTTAGTTTGAAGTAATCATTTAGTATCAAAAATTTCATTATCGCCTTCTGGGGCTGCGTCGTCACGACAACGGAAAGTAATCTGTTTATCGTATGAGCACTGTGTACAGTCAGTCGTAGCGTATAGCGTTTAGCGTATCGGGCGCACCGCAGCCCCAGCGGGGCGAGACGAGACGCGTCGCGGCAGTAGGCAGGTTGTATGTAGAGCGGGGCCGCCGTCGGTGGCGGCGGGCGGCGGCGGCGGCTGACCGTCTCGCGTGACTGGCAGGAGCTCAAGGCGACGGCGGACACACTGCGGGCGCTGCAGATTCAGCTGGAGCGTGCGCTGGCCGCGGCCGGGCTGCCCGGTGGCAGCGCGGGTGCCACGCTCACCGCAGTGCTCGAGACCAAGGAAGCGCGCATCGCCACGCTGGAGCGACAGGTCGCCCTGTTGGAAAGCGAGCTGGCCGCGCTGGTGTCGCCGCCGCCGCCGTCCCTCGCGCCTTCCCACACTTCGCTTTACGATAAAGCCGACCCTCCCTTCAAGAGACAAGTAAGTTTTCTGCTGAACGACGTGCACGTGACCAAGGACGGGCGTATGAGCGTGCCGCCGCGCACGCCGCGCTCTGCGCTGCGCACGCCCGCCGCGCACGCCTCGCGCCCCTACTATAGTGCCACCACTCTGTGACCCCGTCACCGACGACCGACGTTACCGTGTCAATTTATCGCTTTAAGTCCGAAGTTAGTCGAAGTCGTCGCCGACTGTGTTGACTCGTAATATTTTTATGTAAACTTGTTCATTGTTAAAGCTATTTTTATTGAAATAAGAGGAATTATATTCTTGAACTGTCGAACGATTATATTTTTGTTAAGTAGGGTCTTAGATGCGAATATATAATGTTAGGTGTACATTGTATGGTTATTGAAACATGTGAGATTGATTACGTTAACACCAAGTTAATTGACGATATAGAGATAGACTGTTAAAAATAAAGACTGTTGAGGTCGTTTGCATCGAAATGTTTCTTCGAGTGCGTTTTCTGTGAAATTCCTTCAACTATGTTTTGATCATGTATCGCTTTCGGTGTTGATCGCAACTCATCGTCCAGTTTAGCTTTGGTCCCGCGTCACATGTCATCAACTAGAATAGTGTCACGACCCGACCTCTTCATGTAGAGCCATATGTCATCAGTCTTTCTCACACTGTATCGGTAGATAAATGTATCACAACGTAGGCGCCCGTGCATTCGACGATGTCATCTTCAAATATTTTGATATTCTTTCGTACTGGAGTCTGGAAAACTTTCTAAAGACGTACATACATGTTTAAGCTTTTGAGTTTTTCGTATCCGCTAGAGATAGTTCCGTATAGAAAGTTTTCCAGCGTTATGTGTCGATTTTTGTCCATTTGAAGTTTGATGAGTGGGTGCGTTTTTTAATACATTTTTGTAATATTGAATATACAAATGGTTGAAAATATGCATGTAGTTAAAGAGTATGGGATATGTCGAAATGTCTTCCATGGCACGGTGTTTATTGTAAAGTGTTAAATAGGTGCTGGAAACATTTCCCTAAAAACTAGCTATAACAATGGGAGCTTGATTCGCTTGATCATCGATACTAACATCAGCTCGATCTTTCTCTCTGGTGATCATGGTAACAGTATTAACTAGTAGATTAAAAGTTTTAACATCGATATCATTTCCGCCATCACTATTTGCCTTAGTAGATAGATTTTGATTATCTTTTTTGACCTTCAATGCCTATAGTTCTACTAATGTGTTTTGGATTTATTTAATTCTATACCGACTTTCGGGTGGGTTGAGCAGCTGGACGAATTCCGTCTGGAGATCCAGAGACGTGACCAGGAGATTCTCGCGATGGCTGCGAAGATGAAAGCACTGGAAGAACAGCACCAGGATTATCAGCGTCACATTGCTGTGCTCAAGGAATCACTCTGTGCTAAAGAAGAACATTATAGTATGCTGCAGACTGATGTAAGCATTTTAATTACAATTTTCTAGATTACGCTCCGGAATTAACCAAAGTACCAAGACAAATCTGGGTACGTTTGTATCTAAACTTTTTAATTACAACCGGCTTGTTCTAAACTACTTAACACTTTAGAGAATTTGGATGAAGTGCCAATTATTTCTGTAGTGTGTATAGTTATGGAATATATTTTTGACACCAATTATATTTTTGTAGACCTAAAGGAAAATAAAGGTTCATAATTATAAATCGATTTCCGATGCTTAGTTTTGGAAAATTGTTTAGAAATAAGGTCAGTATTACAAAAAAAAAATATTTCTATGCCGTGAAATTAGTATATTTTATTTAATGAACAAAATCAAAGTCTGTGTAAAGAATTCGGATATTACTTTTTTTCAGTACGTTAGAGACGTTTGCTTTTCAGTAAAGACTAAGGAAATTTTATTGTATGCAGTACAAAAATACAAAAAGACCTAGTTTGTTTAATATCTAAAGTACCTTTAATACGCTCTAAGCTTCTAAAGAATGCTAAGCGAATTAAACGACAGATGTACGTATATTTTTCTACGTAGGCAAGAGGAAGAAAATACTACTTTATATATATTTTCTTAATAGTCATTTTATCAAATACATGGACTTTGATGTATTTTGATATGGCCAATCAAATACTAGTAAATTAAAAATATTCAAACATAACAATTTATTACAAAATATAATTTAAATATTTTTTATTGCTTTTTATTAACAATTCATTTTGTGTATTTAGATTTTTTACTTTGTATAAATATTATGGCTTTAATATTTAGAGTATACTAATTAAAAATATATTATGATTGTTTTAAGAAATCGTTTTGCTCATGATTAGGAGCTGTATGGTTTGGGATCACATTTTACCCACTTTACTGTTAGTATTACCTATGCCCCGGACCCAATGGGTCTGGTATACTTCCCCAATCCTTCAGCCATAGATAGATTTAGTAGTATCGTATTTGGGTGTTATGCTATTTTCTTCCTTACTGTCGACCTGCTCCTCACACATTTGCAAGTGTTTTTACAGAACTATATTACACTTGACTTAATAGTGGGGCACATTGACCCATTAATATTACGTAATCTGCATTCATATTTGTTCCTTCTGTAGCATAAAAAGGCACAATACGAACAAAATACCTCTAGTAAAATGTATTAAGTTGTGGCCACAGGTGGAAGAGCTGAAAGCTCGTCTAGAAGAGAAGAGCAGAATGGTAGAGAAGAAAACTGCTGCGGCTTTAGCGGCGGCTCATGAGCTGGCCGAGCTGAGAGACCACTCAGAGATTAAGGATCGGAAGATTAACGTGTTACAGAGGAAGGTAAAACTGGCTGAATGGCTATGGCAACGAAGTTCCATATATAAGTAGATGTAGACAAGTAGATAGCTCTTCTGTAGCAAAGAAATAGCTCTTCTATAGCTAAGAAATAGCTCTTCTCTAGCTAAGAAGTATCTCTTCTCTAGGTAAGAAACAACTCTTTTATAACTACGAAGTAGCTCTTGTATAGCTTAGAAATGGCTCTTCTGTAGCAGAGGAATAAATAAGCTAAGATCCTCTCTAGCTAAGGAAAATAATTTCTTAAGAGGCGATTCTTCTCAATCGCTCATCTCCAGAAAAGTCCACCCAAGATACGTTTCAATCATAATAATATGATTGAAACGTAAGAGTCATGCCAGTCGTTGACTAATTGTCATGCACTAAAACTATTATATTGAAAGCAAAAAATGATAACATTCCTTAAAATTCCTTCCTTTTTATCGCAATTTATATATATTTTAACTCCATTCAAGTCACGTTTGTAGACATAATTTTAGCTAAATTTAACTTCACTATGATCTTCATTTCATTTTAAGATTTCCATTCCAATTTTCAAAATATGTTTTTTATACTCATGAATAATAATTTTATTATCAATTAATATAAATTATTTTTATATTTTTAAAAATTTACAATTACACTTTTACTCTGTTTGCTGTAATTAAAAGATTGAAAGTAAACATGGAATTCGATTTATATTTATTTACAAGGTTTTATTTTATC
>DWDW01000650.1:0-13766 GCA_018245635.1 Mimoniades versicolor eupheme
GTGAAACGTGGGAATGTTCTACATTCCTCTGCCTACCTCTTCGGGGATTACAGGCGTGAAGTTACTTTTTTTTTATATTTATAATAATCATTATGTTTCTTCTTTAACGGGGATTCGAATTGAATGTATACCTATGTTAGATGACAGCTACATACGAAATGTACTAACGTGTAGTGAGGAATCCTAATAAAAATATGCGGCAGCATCTCATCAACCTACCGTTTATAACATAGTACATAAATATATGTATTCTAACTTCATGTCTGTAATCCCCGAAATCGCGCTTCCAACCTGCACGATCAACGAAGCAGTCGTATTGTACAATATTAATAAGTATACATTGTTGTTGAGATAGAAATTAGTACGTAGTCATGGTCGCCAACTTTTTATAGCTAGGTACTTCCCAAAATTATAATTTTACCTTTCTCATTCTATTTCATATTGAAAATAATAGATTACGCGGGTTATGTAACTGTGTATCTTGGAGTTAGCAAGCATTTATAGTTCACGTATTTTGTCATCGGATGCTTGCGTTCCGTCCCCACTCCGCCCGCCCGCACGCCGCCTCGAAACGATGTTCAATATAATTCGATTTTCCCTCATCGCCATATCCACCAGTGCGACAAAAATTATTTATTGTGCTCGATTATCCACATATTAACTGCTCATAGTACTTTTTCTTATTATATATTATGTAATATAGGGGTGGAATAAAGATTTTCTTTCTTTCTTTCTTTGCTGCCCAAGACCACCTCCAATTTAACCTATCATACAAGTACGATATTAAAAGCAAATATGTCCAGCTTCCGGTTCATATGTGAATATATATGTACCTATACTCAAATGCAATATTATTTAATAACTTTCGTTTGCTTAAATTGATAATAATGCAATATATTGTTTAATTACCAACCAAACAATTATATCGTTTCTTTATATTCCCACGCTGTAGTATTCTGACGTGTTGTATGTAAATTTTATATCATGCTATTGACTTGGGTATGTATGCTAATAAAGTATACTTTGAATACTTTCTCGGATACCAAAATATAGCTCAGTACTCGGCGTCCGGTCGGTCTCGACGCACGCACTCTGCGCATCGAGGTCACGTTCAATGACACCGCAGAGTCACCGAATATTTCTGGGTCTTACGACACGGGCGCCGCGTCGGCGGAACGATTACCTCATATCATCTACCTATTATTAGTTATATACGTTAGCTTACATCAAACCATCCATCTACGCCCTAGTAACTCCGTAGCGGTGCACAAACACGAACGCGTTAATTCTACAATGGCAAAATACTTCGCGTTCATCGTTTTCTTCGTCGCACAAATTATTGCCAGCAACAGCTACAAAATTTTAGGCATATTCCCGTCTTTAGACAGGAATAACTACCTAACGTACCGCGGCTTGTTTCGGGAGTTGGCCAATCGTAACCACGATGTGACTGTCGTTAGTCATTTCCAACTGGCGGACGCGCCCGCCACCTACAGGGACGTGTTGTTGAGTGACAAACAGGTATACAAAGGCCTGTCATTCGAGTCGGTGATTGTGAGTGAAGTTTCCCGTGTGCCGTTCGAGACGTTGGTGTCGACTAAGTCCGGAAACGACGACTGCAAGGCGCTCATGAACAATCATCAAGTACTGCATATGATAAGGACTCGACCTCAGTACGACGTTATTCTCGCGGAGTCGTACAACAGCGATTGTGCGCTCGCATTGGCGGCGAATTTGAGTGCGCCATACATTGCCTTCAATCCGCAGCCCGTTCACCCGTGGCACTACTCTAGACTGGGAATCAATTTCAATTCCGCGTTCGTTCCCCAATCTCTGCTACCCTATGGGAAGCAACCGTGGTATTTTGAAAGATTGAAGAGCTACATAATTTACCACGCCACGAATTGGGTGTACTACATAGGGTCACAGGTGACGGATCACGTGTACCTTTACAAATATTTGGGTGACAATCTACCTTCGTTGGAGAGCATCGCGTCGAACACAAGCCTGCTGTTTGTAAACACACACCAGTCCGTGTTTGGCGGTGTTGCCAGGCCGGACAACGTGATAGACATAGGCGGCATACATGTGCGCCCACCTAAAATTATTCCTACGGTAAGGTTAAACTACACACAATATTATTTTATTATAATTATTGATATATTAACAACGACATAAGCAATGCAGTATGAACTCGTCTTATGTGCCAATTATGTATACTGGCATAGTGCATGATGTGAGTAGACAATAGCACGCAAACCGTATTCTTGCCGACTGCATCAATTTTTATTTGTGGCAAAAAACGTACAAAAGATATGGGAATAAATCAGCATAATATCTATTGAACCTCGTATCGTGGTAGTACATGATTACTAAAAATAAAACGCTTTAAAGTCGTCTTATTTAGTAATTTATAATTACCTACTGTCTACTTAAAAGTTGTTGACATCATGTAATTTTTATCGAATAAACATAAATATTAAAAATAATAAAATAAAGTAGGTGCTAAAACTGTAACAAAAGAAAAACCGAACTTCTTACATACAAAGCTTCATCTGTCAGAGAAACTATGTTAATTTTCTATTGTAACTGTACAATTCTAATGAGTGTGGAACGTCCGTAACTTCCGCCATGTGACTAGATTCTCGGCTGCATAGGTCAATGTCCGTTTGTATAAAAGATTTTCACATTTCTCTTTTACTACAAACACGTTATTTGACGGAATCCAGAGTGCCACAGTACGTGTACCTCTTAATAGTTATGTTTGTATTAGATTCTTCTTGTATTTTAAATGCAAACATCTTATTTCTAAAGTAAACGTAATTCAAGATACCAAAAGCAAATAATTTAACGAGGCAAATATGTACTTATATTTCCATTTTAACTTGGTTTCAACCAACCAATATATTTTTACGAAAATGTTAAGTAGGTATAAAATTATGTCGTGCTCTAAACCTGATGGGGCATGGCATATTAATATTCTTATCTACCCTAAATCAATATAACTATAGGTCATGTACCGATTCGATAACGTATAATATTTTGTTATCAGTATTTAGAGTGCTTTGCCATCGATGAACTTGCAATATCAATATATAATAACAACCGTTAGAAATTTTTTATATACATAATTAAGTGACCAACAAGAGTTTCATTAAGCTAGAGCTCGGAATTTTGCGATATTAATTGTATAAACTGTTAGTAGAGACGTATGTACATGGATGCCAGTAGTCTACTTTACAACAAATTGTTTTAGTAGCATTGACCAGGCTTCATCTTAGTTCCAGAGCTAATTATGCTGCCAATCTGCGCCCTGATCTCAATTATCATATCAACATTAACATCAATTAATCCAACATTCAGTAATAGCCTTTGCTTGAGGATGCTTGTATTTCAATTAATGATTTTCATGTTAAAACTTTCAATGAAAATCCTTCCAAGGAAATATGAGAGACGATTTATATACAAATGGAACGTATACATCTGTATTATTCGTGGATTTATGCTTATGAAATACAATACCTTTCCAGGAAATCGAGAGGTTTATAAATGAGGCTGAACATGGCGTCATATACATGAACTTGGGGTCTACCGTTAAAGACTCGACCCTGCCCGGGGACAAGTTAAATGAACTGCTGTCGACATTCAGTAAACTGCCACTTAGAATTCTATGGAAATGGGACGGAGGAGCTATACAGAATCTGCCAAGAAATGTCATGACAATGCACTGGCTGCCACAATATGATATCTTACGTAAGTAAACTAATGTTCGTTTGACTGCCTCGTTGGGCGTGTTGGTTGCAACTGCGACTAACGGTCTGGAGGTCCTGGGTTCAATCCATGGGTAGAGCACTACAAAATTTTTCTAATTCAGATTTTCTAGTAGTAGCTCCGTGCCTGGATATGTGCCCGATGTACGGCAATAGGTTCACCATCTATTCCATAGTGGGACGCCAACGTAGGTAACTGGTAAAACACTGGAGTGACCTACCTCTTCGGGAATCACAGGCGTGATGTTACGTTTTAAACTAATGGTAAACTAATAAATCAAATAATTTCATATTTGAGTGTTTTTGTATTCCAAGTGCTTGCCTAGCTGGGAACCGCTCGCTTTGGTGGTTCTAGTTAAAAAACAGACAATGTATTTTTTGACATAAACATTTTCGTGTAAATGAGAATTTCCCGACCGTAACCCAGATCTTAAAACCCGACCTTCAGTTGTTAAATGTAAGATGAACGAACAAAGAGTTACACATAAAAAGCAAAAGCTATTTTTTGCCCTGTTTTATGCTTTACGCGTCTAACAATTACTGCATTTACCACAAACTTATATTTCCGAGCTTCTATGTTCTGTGCCATTTAATCATTTGTATAAATTTTTGTAATTTCAAATTGTAATTCCATTCCAACTCATAGTCCAATATCTACGATGCTTAGTTTGTCTTTTTTTACGTTTGGATAGGTTTATTATTGAAGAATTACGTCTCTAAGAGTTACGATTTTTTTAGAATAAAATTAAAAGAAATCAAAAGCATTTCACGGAATAAAAGCTACCGGCAATTATTATCCACTTAGTAAAAAGCCTGAAATATAGGCCCTTTCTCATTTTGTTTAAAAAATAAATGTTCACATATTTATCAGGAACAGAAAAAAGCCATACCTATTTGAACAATACAAACGTTTGAAACATTCAAATAGTTTAATTTTAAAAATTAATTTATATCCCTTATCTTGCTTAACAATTGAAATAAAGGTTAATAACATTTTAATCTAGGTTAGTGACTGCTCCGAATTTCGACTTTTGATTGATTAAACTTTTTTTTAACAATTCGAAAAATGAATATAATTTTTAGTTCTTGTAATAGCCAAAATATACAATTGATAATTGAGAACATTTTCAGTTCATAGTCTCTTGTTGATTAATTACGTTATATATATTATTTTGGTACAAATAAAATTATGTATGGTTTAGTTTATTAATTAAAGCAAGAAAGATAGCAGAAAAATTATTAAAACGATGATGATGATCACCGCAGAAAGATATCAAACATAATAAGACAACAGTCTAACGTAAGAGAACAACTGTTTCAGGGCACGAGAACGTCAAAGCATTCATTTCCCACACCGGGATACTAAGCACTATAGAAGCTCTAGACGCCGGCATCCCCGTTATAGCCGTGCCTCTGTTCGGAGACCAGTACGGCAACGCAGCCGCCTTGGCCGATGCAGGTGTCGCTACTGTGCTGTCGTACCAAGATTTGAGGAAAGAGATTCTGTTGGATGCGATCAATGATGTATTAGACCCTGAGTAAGTTTGAACTGATTTTACAATATTTTATAAAATAACATGCCTCGATTGTAAATTGTATAGTCTTTATTGTGAATAGGCCGCCTCGTTGGTCGTGAGACTGTCGATCGGAAGGTATAAATCTTCCATCAGGCCATATGGACTTCTACTTTAGATTTTCTAATACTGACTTGGAGTCTGAAAATGCGCTCACTTATTCCATAGTTGTACGTAAAAGTTGCTGGTGAAACGTAGGAGTGTATTACATTTCTCTGCCGACTTCTTCGGGGATTACAGGCGTAATATTTCATACGTACGTATTTAACATAACAGTGAAAGTTAAAAAAAATACGTTTTCGGTAATAACCTGTATCCTATAATACGCATATGGATCAAAATACCCAAAAATATATTTATGATCCTGCTTTTGCACACAATTGAACATTTTGAAAACCATTGCTCTTGATTCCACTTGTCAGAAGTAATGTCTACGTGTTGCTTTAAAAATACCAATGCGCCCGTAATCAAATTGCGATGAAATTTTGAAGTTATATTACCAGGGCTACCATAGATATACCTATGTATTTTCCCTTGAACTTTTTGAAATAGTAAACTTTTACTACTAATATAAGTATAACACTAATACTATATCTCGATGGACGAAATCACAATATTGACAGTAAACTTAACCACATGAAAGAATATCAGACAATATCTAATGATCGGTGGTTATAGCAAAAGATGTAAAACGTTACCAAGTCTGTGGGAACTAACTGCTTATAAATAATATTTTCAAGGGCATAGTTTAAGAAAAGATCCACGCGGGGCAATGTTGGTTATCTAAAAGTAGTTTATTGGTCAATTGTAATGATGATAATATAATCGGTACTTAAATGTTTACTAATATGATATTCCATGTTTAAACCGCCGGCCGTGTGGTACAACACGTTGCTATGGTTATAGTATTTTACTTGATGTACCACAGTGTTGCATCACCAAATACTGATATTTAATATTGGCTTATTTAAAATATACATACATACATAATATGTATAATACATATACATACTATGTACACATACATACTGTGTACTACGTACACAATAAGTATGATTATATAGGAACATAATTTTTTTCCTTTGCTATAATAATAACAATGATTTAAAAAACAGTCATATGGCGATACGCGTACTGAGTTGGTTACTTTGTATATTATAAAATTGTTGTTGGCGGTTCCATTGTATAATACGATACGAGTAGTTAGCACTCTGGACTTTGAATCCAGCGATCCGAGCTCAAATCTCGGTGGAACATTCTTTTTTATAACTCTTTTATATTTACTTTGGTAAAGCAGGTACTGTATTAATTTTAGAGAATTTAATCAGTTTGTGACATTACAATTCTCACTTAACAATTTTATATCATTCGTCAATACTATTCGATGTGTGTTCTTTTGTGACCAGGCCATGGTAAGATCGATTTTAGTCATAATATAATACAAGGTGTACATTTACTATAATATAACATAAATAAAAAAATCCTCGGAAAATAAATGTATTTTTTAGTATAACGTACACTTTATTGTATCTAATAGATGAGCGCCTTTAGGTAACTGTCGCTCGTTCGGTCGTTAAAACTCATTCAATTTATAATAATACATTTCCACAGCTTTCAATAAAAAAGAAAGCAATTTTTCCTACAAATGTTAAAAAGAAAACATCGTCTCAGTATCTAAAACATAAACACTATACACGCAAAAGGTAACATAATGTCAGCGCATGAGTAAAAATCCAATTATCCCTAGAGAAGTATTTGCCGTGAGGAAATTAATGGGACAATAGAATATGGAAAGGATAATGCAATTTCCGGTGTCTTAAATTCCAGGTGGCAAACGCGTGCAAAGCAAGTATCACGAATGTGGCATGACCGGCCAATGTCGCCCATGGAAACAGCCATATACTGGACGGAGTACGTCGCCAGGTACCGCGGCACTCCGAACCTGCAGGCCGCCAGTGTGAAAGCACCGTTATACCAGCATCTACAACTGGACGTACTGGCTTTTATCGCGCTAGTGATTTATATACTTACGTACGTGTTATATAAAATACTAAGCGTTTGCTTGTGCTATTGCTGGCCGACGGACACTGCGACGGGCTCCTCGGGATCTGATGACAGGAGGTCGAAGAGAGTTAAATTCGAATGATTTGTGATGTGATAATAATACTTATTTGTAAAGAACTGTGCATTGTTTTGTGTTCTGTGTACAAATAGACAGTTACACTACTGTAACACAGACAGTTACAGTAATCGTCCTATTTAGTAATAAGCATTTGTAAGGAAGGTGTCAGTTTATTAATGTATTGCATATTTATTTCTTCGAACTGAAATATAATATATGTTTAAAATTAAGAAATATAAGAATATACGTACACTGCTTATATGTAGTACTATTTATTATAACTTCTACATTTAAACTGGGTTTACATACATTTGTGACAAAGTAACAATGCGAATATCTATTGGGCAAATTAAAATTCAACCCAAGGTGCGTGTACTTACAACATTTGTTAAAAAATTAAATGGCTACCTCTGCGGTACGTGACTCGATGGGACATTTAAAACCATAAATAAAGATTGGAAAGGTTATTTCTTTTGTATTTTATTTATACGGTTATAAAAGTGTTTTAGCCTTATTTATAGTATTATAACAGTCGCTTATATTGTATCTGTATGGCTATAAACGTCGTGTTTATTATATTTATATTCTTATGTCATTTTTCAACAACATTCAACATGCTCCATAAAACAATTGAAGTATCTATATAAATCTGTGTTAACATTGCATGTGAACAGTGTCGCTCCTGGCCCATTATTGATCTAACAAGCTCGTACTAAATAACATACTTATTATATTGAGCAGTTTATTTTATTTTTTTATAAATTAAACCTAGTAAAGTGTCAGACGCGCCACCCGATGGTGAGCGGTTACAGTCGCCTATGGACAGGTGCAACTCCTCTGGTGTCTTCCCGGCTTTGAAGAGAAGCTTTTTTCACGCAGTTCTTGAAAGGGTGGACGACGGTGATGTGACACACGTCAAGCACTAAAGCAGAGCAACTAAATGATTAGATTTTATCACACCCTGAAAGATAACAATATGAAACGTTTAGCGTTAATGTCGTTTATTTTTGATAACGTAGTCTACATTCGTGTAGTGATAAAAGTGAACGTGGATAAGATGTTGCTAGTATCGACACTGATTTGTTTTTGCGCAAATATAACTTTAGTGCATTCCTTGAACATTCTGGGAGTATTCCCAGCTCCGGTCAAGAGCCATTTCTTTGTATTTCAGCCGTATTTGGAAGAGCTAGCTAAAAGAGGTCACAATTTAACCGTCATATCGTATTTCTCAAACAAGGAGCCGAGAGACAACTATTTCGACATTGATTTATCTGAAAACACCCCGGTGATGGATGTGAAACTACCGCCGAAGAGATCGCCTATGATGACCCTTATTGCTATGACTCTATTGAACATTATGGGTGGTCCGCTATCGTGTAGAATATTGTTGTCGGACGATAATGTTCAAGCATTATGGATCACGAAAAGGAAATTTGACATTATCATAGTAGAACAATTCGACAGTGATTGTGCGTTAGGCCTCGCTCACAAGTTAGGGGCTCCAGTGGTCGGTATCACGTCGCACATGCTGCTGCCTTGGCATTACAATCGACTAGGGATTCCATATAACCCTTCTTACACCCTCTTCGATTTCATAGAAGGAGGAACAAAGCCTACGTTCTTACAAAGAGTTCAACGAGCTCTATGTTATAATTACTTCTATTTCATCAATAAATATATCACCCAAAAGATAGAGCAGAATACACTTGCCGAGTTTTTCGATGACATACCCCCACTGGAAGAGTTGGGTAGCAACATTAGGATGTTACTGCTATACCAGAACTTCGTTTTGACTGGTTCGGACTTGCTACCAGCGAATATCAAAGAAGTCGGTGGGTTCCATGTAAGGAAACCACAACGTCTACCTGATGTAAGTAAAGTTTTGGGTGAATGAGTAAATTATTTTTGGTCATTTGAACGAGAAAAGAAAGTATACTAATACTCAACTACGACAAAACAGTACGAATAAGAAGGTACCAACAATGGCGTACCACCGAGTCTGGTAAATTAAATATAACGTGACGCCTGTAATCCTCGAACAAGTAGGCAGAGAAGTGCGTGCACTCTCACATTTCACTAGGTGCCTACTTTTACGTCCAATTATGAACATGGCTAGTGAGCCTCGAAGAGATTTCTTAATAGACTTATGTATTGACTGCCTCGTTGGTCGAATTGGTTGCAAGTGCGACTGCCGAGAGGTCCCGGGTTCGATTCCCGGGTCAAACACTACAAAATTTTCTAATTTAGATTTTATAGTAGTGCTTGGGAGTCTGGATATGTGCCCGATGCATCGCAATAGGCTCACCACCTATTCCATAGTGGGACGTAAACGTAACCGGTGAAACGTGGAAGTGTTTTGCATTCCTCTACCTACCCCTTCGGGGATTACAGGCGTGAAGTTACTTATGTGTTATTAATATATAGTAAGGGGTTCAAATTTATTTTACGAAATACGGGTTTATTTTACGAATCAAAACCAACCTCACCTCATGAAGCATGCCGCTGTACAACAGACGAGGTTCTGGCAACCGTCTGGTCACGGTATTTACTACACCAGCGAGCCCACCTAAGCGTGACCCAAACGCCTGGCCGACGGGCAGCAAGGTGAGCAGTGAGCACTCTGTGATCCCAACCGGTATGCTCGACGTGAAGATTATGCATAAAATCTCCTTTGGAAAGGCTATGTCCGGCAATGAACAGAGGCAGATTGATTATGATGATAATGACGTTATGGAAATTATGACGTAAGGGCCGAACACAAATCTACCCATATCATTTGTTTGTTGACGAATTCGGAACATCTGTAGTTTAGTTTACGCTTCTGAATAACAAATTGGTTACAAGTTTTACATAATAATATTATATCTGTCATGTACGTATCTTCTATATAATTTTGAGTACTCTATACTAGTGGAAATGTACAGAACATATGACTTCTTACGTAGCATTTGCAGCAACTAAATGCGCTTGAAAACTTTAGCGATAATCTTAAGTAGTGGATATTAAATAAGAAAATTTTAAAATGATATTACCACGTTTGTTCACAGGACATTCTGAAATACATAGAAGAATCTGAACATGGTATTATTTACATAAGTTTTGGCAGCAATATAAGGGCGTCATCACTAGAGCAAAAGAAAAAAAATGCCATCATAACGGCGTTACAGGAATTTCCCCAAAGAGTTATATGGAAATGGGAGAGCAGAACGCTACCGGGAAACCCAAACAAAATTTACGCCTCTAAATGGTTACCACAAAATGACATTTTAGGTATGTATATTCTTAAAAAAACAAAATTATATCACAAGAGTAATTTTATATGCAAACAATTAATTTGTCGGCAGTTTTATTTACCTTCACGCCTGTATTCCCCGAAGGGCTTCAAGTGGGGTGTAGGATACTTCTATGATTAACCTGTTATTTTCAACATCAAATTATGAAATACGGGCTGAGTCTATTACTATATACCATACAAAATTCCAGACTGCGAGCTACTGCCAGGAATTCTATGTTTCAAAAACCGATAGTCTCTGACTCAGGGATAGAACCCCGTTTCCATCAGCATTTGTGCCTGCAATGACTCGACCAACGACAACGGCAACGAAGCAGTCGATGGTAATGTTTAAAATAAAAAAATATATTGGTTTTCAGCGCACCCTAAAGTTCTGGTATTTTTCTCTCACTATGGGCTTTTGGGTACGACCGAGGCCATTTACTACGGTGTGCCGACAGTTGGGATGCCCATCTTCGGTGACCAGCCCACGAATGCAGCGGCTGCCGAAGAAGCGGGTCTAGGAGTGCAATTAAATGTAAATGATTTAACTGCAGAGAACATCGTGGAGAAGTTGAACATTGTACTGGATCCTCAGTAAGTGTGGAAATCGGTACAAGAATAATAATTCAAATAACGATTACTTTGTCTACAAACAACAACAATATTTATTTATAAATCTTTTTCTCGTTTACCTTCATCTGTTCGAGAAAGACGCAACGAGACCTATTCTTCAAAGGCGTAGAATGCATTGGACATTCATCATAATCATCAGCTAATTCCACTACTGCACATAGGTTTTCCATCCCCACATTGGGTGTACAAGTTGAAGATCTCATCGAACCTTCGTGGTAAGTGGTATTTGCAAGACCAAGTGCTGCAAATACCACTTACCATCAAGTGGCTTGTCTGTCTGCTTAGTGGGCTAACTATAAAAAAAATTAATTATAATATATTATAACAGCGTATGCAAGTCTATAATTTAATATCTCATAACCATTTTAGTTTAGTTTAAAACATCACCTTGAATTAATTATTCATTAGGAATTCTCATTTGCCTACATAAATAGCATAATTAAAAATCAACTCGATTATGTACCTACTGATTAATATCTACCTTATATTTCAATTCCAATATTTTTTAGGTTTCGAGAACGAGTAAAAATGCTTTCAAAAGCATGGCATGATCGTCCCACTTCCGCTATGAACAGCGCCATCTTCTGGACAGAATTCGCAGCACGACATAACTTTACGTACAAATCTCGGACCGCCAACATACCACTTTATCAATATTTATGTTTAGACGTATCTATTGTCCTGTTACTTATTTCATTAGCTTTTACTTTCACTGTAAAGTATTTATTTTCATTACGTCGTACGCTCACATTAAGCATTAGTGAACCAAAGAAGAAAATTGAATAAAATACCTACATACTTATTTTAGGCACGGTCTTATTACTTTGCCTTATGTATGGAAATAAAATACATAATAAAATAAAATATATGGGGATCTCATCCCCATCAGCTACACTAACGCACTCAGAAATTGAGATTGAGATGAGAGATTATTCGCAAAATAATAATTTCTCGTCAAGTCATTCTATACATATACACCCACAACAATATCGATATAATGTAATGCATAACTAAAAGGATAGATCTATTATTCATCGTTGTTTTCAGGATATATTAATTACTTATCTTGTAAATTGCAATTCAGACAAAAATGCATACCTATTACTGCCGCGAAGCCATATACGTAAGACGCGGTATACATTCTACATCTGCATGCGAAAATGCACGACCTGAGAGCACGAATGTACGAAAAAATTTCATGCTATTCATCCCCAAAACATTCAAACCATGTAGACAAATTAAAGATAAAGTAACATCAGGCCTGTAATCCTCGAAGAGACAGACAGAGGAGTTTAGTACACTTCTACGACTCACGAGTAAAGTTTAACGATTTCGCTGTTGTTATACTTACAAAAAACTAAACATACGATAAAATTAAACAAATGTTTTATGCAGTTAGACTGCCTCGTTGATCGTGTTGGTTGCAAGTGCGACTGCTGAACGGGAGGTCCTGGGTTCAATTCCCGGGTCGGGCAATACTGAATTTTCTAATTTCAATTTTCTAGTAGTGGCTCGGAGTCTGAATATGTGCCCGGTATATGGTAATAGGCTCACCACCTATTCCATCGTAGGACGTAAAAAGTAACTGGTGAAACGTGGTAGTGTTCTACATTCCTCTGCCTACCTCTTCGGGGATAACAGGCGTGATGTTACTTTATGTTTTATGCAGTTAGTACCCCATTATTAGCAGATGTCTAGTTAATTTCGGCGTGTTATACTTATCCTGTTGCTAATCATAAATCATAATGTGACGTCCGTGAGTCTGTTGCCAGGTGGCCTACAAATAAATATTAATTGTATATCTATTCTGCAACATTTTTGATAACACGGTAATTAGTGTGATAATACTGTTGGATAACAATAGTCAAGAATGTAATATCTAGGTCGAATAATAATTTGATAAAAAAAACGAAAATGAATCTTGTAGGTAAGCAGTGGTGTAAAAATAGGGTGGCAGGGCGGGTGAAATGCCACAGTCTTCAGCCTCAGGGGGTCCCTAGGCATGTGACCTCCGCAGGGTCCAAAGGCAAGGAAATGAATATTGTGATTTCAGTCCAATATGATGTTCAAATGAAATATTCGCAGTAAATCAACTATAGTTGAATTCGTAAAACTGTAATGTTGGTTAAACTAGTTTACATTGAAGGAGGGCTCTATCCCACTAATTTGCCACGAACCCTGAACTATTTCGTTACGCTACCGCCTGTAAAGGTGTAAAGTCACGTGTTATCGTAACTGAGTGGGCAGGAGATGTGTTGAACCGAATTCATATACCAACTTATTCCCGATAGGCACTGTATGAAACGAGAGCTCTTGATTCTACTAATAGAAGGCGCTCTCGAATGCTCTCTAGAGAGCCTGTTTATCCCCCCCCCCCCTTCTCTATTTCATAC
>DWDW01000651.1:0-13764 GCA_018245635.1 Mimoniades versicolor eupheme
CCGACCCGGGAATCGAACCCAGAACCTCCCGTTCGGCAGTCGCACTCGCAACCAACACGACCAACGAGGCAGTCAAACATGATAACATATAAACATGATAAACTAGTGCAAATAGACTATTTATTTGGATATTTTGCTTGGGATATACAAAATATTGTGTTAAAAAAATTGGCTAAGTCACTGCAACAATTATGCGATATATAATCTCGTTGATTCCCGCTTTCCTTAGTCTAAGTCTAACCATCAACCATAATTATATTTTTCAAACTAATAATCTCAATTTTTCTGTGGCTGATTTCAATTTGTGAATGAGTATTAATACATGATGAGGACTGAATTATTAATTGGCTTGGTGACTGAACTCAGGTTAGGGTCTCAGAAAATTCATTCATATGTATGACTCAATCCAAATACCCACAGCAGATTGCAGTTATGAGTCTACAAAGCGGTCTGTATGTTAATTTGTTGAATATAACGCAAGAAAAAAAGAAAATTATCATAATAGACTAGTCCAATTACGAGATAATTTTATTAAGAATTAAAAGTAAATACCATGTTTTCATTTGTAATTTATTTGTTAACAAAATACAGCCATACAATGATTCTCTAGTGCTCAAACCTTTATTAATACCATAGTTGGGTATGTGGCTGTTCACGAAGGAAAAAAATACAAGACCTGTAAATACACCGCATTAGCCATGTGCGGGTTATCGGGCAATACGAGTAAGCATATTATCAGTGCACAATTGGGATACTAAAATCTAAACCACTGGACCATTACAGCATATAATTATTTATCATGATTAAGCAAATCCTATCGTTAATACCATCAGTATGAACGCTGATTAAATAAAATCAAATAATATATTACTGTGATTACAAGGATGAACGAAGTTTTCAAACGATGTATGCTCTAAGTACACATTAAATATAACACATTGCTCAACTTAGCATTGCCTCCCCAGCAACTCTAGACGGAAGCGCCCTCTATTAGAATGGTGCAATATGAATTAGTCGAGAAACGGGTTACCGGCAATTACAATACCTAAAATACTTAAACGCCTTAACACTTACACTAAATCCAACTCACTGAGACATTGATGAAATATCTAGCAAGCTGTTATCTATCAATTGTTTCGCAACAAATTATAGCTTCCGTCGTTACACACTCGCACATCATTTTAGGTAGGTACTTGAGCACTGCGAAACTGCGAAACAGTATTTTCGTGATCTTAAACATCTTCGCCTTGTATTGTCACGCTATGTATTTTCATACCTCGTGCACATTATATTGCATAACTTCTGACGGAAAGTGTTTAATTTATGATACGGATTAAAAGGCGATTTTTGGCCAAAGGCGTACTTATTATCATTAGGGATTAGGGATTAACTACGCCCTTATAACATTGAGCTTAAAGTGCTACAAAAGTTTAAAAAAATAAATTAAAAGGCGAACTATGTAATATTAAACATTTAAAAGTCTACGACAAAGGTTAGCTTCGATATATCATCTTCATGTACCGTAGTACATACTTCTAGATATCAACCAACATTGGGTATTTAATGAATCCTGAACAGCCAAATAATTAAAAGTACTAATGGCAGATCAGGTCTGTAAGGAAAGTGATATTGAATACTCGGTGTGCTCTACCTACCCCTTAAGAGACCTAACGTGAAGATGTAATAATAATAAAACTACTCACTTCATGTACTGATCGACAAACTTATTCAATTTCACAATTCAAGCTGCTTTCAAAAAAAATTACAATTTAACATTAAGACCGAATTGCTAATAGTACAATAAACGTCAATCTCCTCAACATGACAAGACGTAGAACGCATTATATATCATTCAGCATTAACTAAATTTGAAAGCCCGTAGCCTGTACTACATTGTAATAGAGTACAAATTGAAATGTAGAAAAGATGATATCATACTGCAGCGTTAGCTTTAACTGTGAGCTGTTCTACTTAGATAAGAAAGGCAAAACGCTGAGTCGAAACCACAGAAGCACAAATGGAAAAAGAGGTCGTAATCCAGTGTGCAGGGTAAGAGATCAATACTATCGTTATAAATATGCCCCTCGCAGAGAAACCACCATACCAGTAGACTATACTTCTCTTAATCATTTTTCCGATATGCAGTCTTTAACTAAAGCTCTATGTATATCTAATTCACCGATACGTTTCAGGTCTACATAATGTTTCTTATTAGAGTAACAGATTTGTGGCTACTTAAACTATTAAATACTTAATATAAGTAAATAATATAGTCAGATGAATAACTATCAGCTCTTTTCAGATGTTAAACAATTTTTTCTATCACAGAAAGTTACAAAAGCATTGTTATAGATGCTTCAATCCTGAAAACATTTGAGATAATTTATTAACTGTACCTCTTTCAGACAGTAAATGCAATTATAGACATTCCATTTTATTGATGGTTTCGCTTCACATTAACCACCATAGTATGCAGGAATGATTATTTAACTGACGTAAACCTTGACATGAGTAGGATTTCAAGCTGCGTCAGTCCCTATATAAATACGTTGCCCAAGGTCACGCCATAATACATGCTGAACGGCGGTTTAGTCTTTATAGCTTCATAAATATTCAGCGAGTGCAGAATCCCAGCGGAGGTCAAAAAACAATCGCCCTTAACGCGCCGATTCCACGAGAAAAGCAATATCGTTACGAAACGTCCTTGTTTAACATTAAGAGTAATAAACGTTCACTGTGTCGCATTGTGTACGCTCTGAAGATCACTAAACTCTTAAAGAAACACGCTCGGCTGCGCCTTGTTATTCTAACTAGCAAAATAAGCCTCGAAATCTAGAGAACAATGCATAAAACATCTGTGCTCAATAAAACTGAGATTAACTTCTCGTTCTTTCTTCCATTTTATTAATGAAAAGATCTCGGATTTCTAGCTCGGTTTTTTTTAAATAAATGCCAGCTACAGAAATGTCCTAGGGACTTAGAAATCTCTATATGCAAATGATAGTTTTTTTATTAATTCAATAACAATTATCACTATCACAGGTTATCAACAACGTGTTATCAATATTTACGGGCCTGTGCGCTTGATGTCAACGGCACTTAAGAGATCTTCAGTCACCGATCCAAATAAGTCAGGTGGCCGTCAATTTAATTGTTATCTTACCTGATCTCAATTCAAAAGGCATGATAGCGAACGTGAAAAGCGCCCCTCCCCTGCAGCCTGCCCGCTCACAGATCCGTCCCGCCGCCGCGCTACATAGCACGTACGTTAATGCATCCACTCACACACAAACACACACGCACAGGGTTAAACACCACTCGTTCAGTTGCTTTGTCAGAGGTTATGTTTCATGACGCACCGAACGTTTTCCTTACGTCAAATTGTTTTTAGGACGGCTTCACACGACACGGCAACCGCGGCGGTGGCGGGGTCACTTCTGGCGCTGAGATGCGGCGCGCGCCGTCTGCGCCCCCCGTTGTCATGGCTACGATCCGGGCGAACCTCGTCCTCTTTAGCGAATAAAAACAAAAATAGCAAATTAATTGCGTAATCGTGTGCCGTAAAAAATTTGCTAAGGTAATTAGTACATCAAAGGGTGTCTCGTCAGCTATTAATGGCGCTTGATTCGTTAAAAGGTACTACATTGGGATCTATATTGGGATCTTTCACGAGATGCCCTGACTGACTCCCTTGAGATACAATGTTGCGGTAACTTGAAATAACTTTGTTTTTAAACACCTGCATTGTTGTTGCGTAAAGTACCCCGTAAACGGTTCCGTGGTACTTCTGAGCACTAACTTTTACAACTCAGTGCACAAACTTGAAATAAGTAATACAGGCATGAAATGTTTTACTTCGGTATTACTTGTTTCAGCAGAATAAAGATGTGTACACACAATTATCCCGTTTCACCTTTCAAGGAATACCACGCTTTGCGAGCTCCGTAAATATCCAAACTAATATTATAAATGCAAAATTAAATTTATTTGTAACACTTTCACATACGTAGTACAGGGCCGAGTCTGATTTAATTTTAGATGGAGATAATTTAAAGTCTGTCAAAGGACATGGATAATTAAAAAAGCAAATCCTATAGGACTGAAACGGAGGCTATAATACTGTTTGAAATTTATTACGCTTTCAAGACCAGACCACTGGGTTAATTGCAATAAGGTTTAACGCGGAGATAGGTTGAAACCTGAATTAGGACATAAACAACTGGAATAAAATATTTAAAATTCAATTCTTACTGGGCGAACAACGAGAGTTGCAGAATTTTGTAAAAAAAATTCAATATTTAAATGATTTGAATTATGGAAAAGCACAGAGACGACATAAAAAATGAGCCTTAAAAATGGATTAAGTTATTTTTGCAAACTTATTATATTGTTAACTGTAATTTAACCAACTATGTTAATCTATGCAATAATGTAGACACTAGCCACAACATAGTAAAAGCGCATAAGCGACACGAAATAAAATCCTATCACCCGTCCAAGAATAGTAGAAATCTGGTAAAGTAATATCTTAACGCTGTTGCTATAATTGGAACCAGTTATAATGGAGCTACATTCCTTCGAGTGTCAGTAAAAGGAAAGGTCCATATGTACATACATATGTACGTACTAATCCACTGTGTCACAAGGCTGTACCTCTACGTGATTCCCAATCGCTTTAACAAAATCTCAAATCGCTCGTATACTCCGTAAGAGCATACATCTGCACAGATTTACGGATAGAATCCGTTCGTGGCCAAGAGGTGCAGATCTCAAAGCGTAAACAAATTTGAACTGAAATGTTTGCAATTGAAAAGAAAATAGAATGTTCCAGCTGTTTTGTTTTTGTTAGTCTAAATGTTGAAAGTGGAAGCATCCTCTGTTTAGCGTTGCATGTACAAACTCCGCAACTATTTCTGTTAAATATCTGCACTGCTGATCACTGACATTTCTTGTTCAAACTTTGTACATACACATGCTAATAGGTTGCAGTAAATACTTAACATTTAGTTTTCTGCATTTACTATCTGAACGTGTAGTTTGAGTCATTCATTATTTAAATTTACTTTGCTACCTTTTTCAATAAATCCAAGTTATTCGTAACCACTCCTAAACTCCTAAGCTAAGGGTTTGGTGGAAGACTTTAGTCCAATATTAGAACATGAGGGGAATCTAAATATTAATTTGATATATTACAACGTTTCATTTGTTATTAAAGTGTGCTTTTCGTATCCTTCGATAGATGCTGAATACAAAACCCGTATATTCGCTTATACCTGAACTACTATTAAGACAATTGGGTGATTCTGGCATATTTGAGAAACGTTTGCCACGAAGCTTGATCTTTAGCTCTTCGTATCCAACACTGGCAACCACTTTGCGTATATAGTTTTTATAATAAACTTTATATATTTCGCGTACAGTTATAATAATATCAATAAGCTTCAATAACTCAAATACCTAAATGAGATCATGTATAACATGTAATGAATAAACTGTACAAAAATTACAATAACCTAAGGAACAAAGACGTAAGGCGGTTTATCGTCTGTTCCTTCAAAACTCCCTCGGATTCATAAAATACTTGAAAAGTTTTCAAAATTATTAGACAAGTTTCTTGTAAAAAATAAAAATAAATTTAACCACAATTATCACCACGAAAGTAATCTTAAATCTCAGGACGCCCCCACAAAAGTCAGTCGGCAGTAATCTTACAGGAAGAATTTTTTTGATATAAAAGACTAATTATATTTACGAGTATATGAGAATCATATTGTTAAGTAATCCCTCAAGTAACCGAACTGGAATCCTAGCTGAGTTCCATCAATTCATTACTATCTTGGATGATCAAATTGGACCTAATTGAATCTCAGCGTATGGGTCAGATGTTTACTTCTATTTAAGATTCTAATCAGATGTTCTTAAGCAAGTGTCCTGTATGCCCATTTGCTAATCGTGTAACAAACAATTGATTCTTGTCAAAATAAACTTTAATTTTGTTGATGGTTATATTTACATATTTATTCATAAAGTTATGGTAGATCAATATTTTCGTAATAAGTTCAGGTATAGATTTAAGCAGAATTAACCTAAACCGAATAGGGACAGTCAAATAAATATTGGACAACATTGAGATCGGTTGCGAAACCCTTAATGACCTTAAGCACCAATTTGTTGTATAGAAAAAATTTGGTGAATAGACCTTAGTAATTATAGTTACTAAAAAAGACGCTAGAAGATCGACATTAAAGGACATATTGAAAGGATTCCCTTTATTAATCACTAATTTTTGCGTTAAGTTTATTTATTCAGACTAACTGGACCGACCCAAAGTGACATTTGAGGGCCGACGACGATGTCAACCTTTGTTGATAAACTAAGGCGATCTTTTTATTGTCTCAATTTTGCTTTAGTGAGGCTTCAAGACTAAACGAGATTTAATAAACTATTTGAACGGAGAAGCAAAAGAACGAGCAGACGCTACTAGTACCTACTGCTATCAATGATATTCTGCAACCAATGTCGAATAAGTCTGAAGAAGGACTGTTAGTAACCGTTTGTTTTAGTTAATAATGAAACTATTATTTAGTATTGATTAACACAAGTTGACACTAAAACTCCTCCTAAAGACCTATTCATGATAAATTACAAATAAGAACATAGTTTTGCGTTACTGCGTTTTGCGATACTATATGTTATATATGTACATAAGCGTTATGTAATTATTATTGTTCGGATTTATCGCTACCACACAAAAGGTGTTTTGTTTTGAGCAATGAAAAATATTTGTACTACAGGTTTTACCGAAGACCCTTTAATATATCGCATACCTTTTCGCGTAGCAACACTTGTTGCTATAACTTTATAAACTAACCAGCTTTTTAGCTTACGGCTATTTATTTGCCGTATATTCGAGATAAATTTGCTCTTGCTGTAATAAATCGAACTTAAAAGTATAACAAGATAACTATCATAAATGAAGACAAGTCTCGTATAATATCCACATGGAAAAATTCTGAAACTCAAAGATATTAAATACATTTTTATACAATGTACTTTACTCATAGTTATGTTACATTTAAAATTATTACTAAATATTAAGAATAGCATAATGTATTCTGTCATATTATGGATATTTAAAGGAACTGATTACCTCGTTGGTCGAGTGATTGCCAGTTGCGAGCGCTATTGTCGAACGAGCGAAGTATTGGGCAGAAATTCCGGGTCCGGCACTATTAGAATTTTCTAATTAGAATTTCTGGTTAAATTTTAGTAGTGAGCTGGAGTCTGGATTTATATCCGGTTTATGGCAATCAGGCTCACCTCTATCAGACACACGAGAAGGTATTACACTCCTTTGCCTACCACCTCGAGAATTACAGGCGTGATGTTACGTTTTTATTTATTAAAATAAAAATTAACGTTACACAATATAACGGCGTTTGTTAATTTAAACATCATCGTATCAAAAGGCGAAGAATATACCAGCGCCATATTGAATTCTAAGTTTGGAATATTTTGAATGGAGACTAAGCAACTAAGTTTGACAAATAGATTTAATTTCATATCTCAACTCGTTCCTATGAAAAGTTTGTTTTAAGCAATCACGAGTTATAAAGGAGTCTCCAGATAAATCCATTTGATGATATGATTAAATTATGAAGAGTATCGGACAGGAATTAGCCAATCTCCTAATTTCACATTCCTATTGAAAAATCAATATTGTTCTGTTTCTGTGGTTATCCGAATAATGACTTATCTACATGAAATTTGGTTCTCCCTGCAATTCATACGACATTTATTCTCGATCTGCTGACCAAAACCCAGCATTATGTAGGGTTGTGGCGAAAAACTACAGTAAATATTACGGTGGAAATAACTTGATAAATAATTGTTTCTGGACTATGTAAGAACAGAATGTTTCACATGTATTACAGAAATGGACAGCCGAGCCGGTATCCTGAGTCATATCTATCATCGGTATGTGTTGTAAATTTGAAATAAATCTCAGATATACGCTAAAAGAATTAAAGAGGAACTCATTTAAGTAATTTACATATTAATAGTATTGACATTGTAATTAGTAAAAACATATTAATTTTACGAATTAATTAATACGATACTCAAAGTAACCATAGTGGGATGTAAAAGGAACTGGTGAAACGTGGGAATGTGCTGCATTCCTCTGCCTACCTCTTCGGGAATTACAGGCGTGAAGTTACTTTTTTTTTTACTCAAAGTAACAATCTTAGCAGCGGGATGTAAATACAGTTGCAAACCCACTTCCATTTGTTTAACTATTCTAAATTTGTATAATCAATGCTGTACCTATAGTAAAAGAACCTGTATAGTAAAAGAAAGAGTAAGGAAACAAAAATGTTTCCTCACTTAACTATATTGCTTAGTAAACAATCGCAGTAAAATTACAAAATCCTGCAGACACACATAAATATATATTAGACTTAAGTTAAGAGAAGTTTTACTCAGCCTTTTTCCAACGACAAAAATTAAGTTGAAACGCTTAACGTAGGTACGCCTGGTAAATGAGATTTAAAAAAAAAATGGGTAGTTGTAGGTAATGAGAAACTAAAAAAAAATCCAATTTTAAATTCGTTTATGCTACTATACTATTTCTATCTCAGTGAAGGAGAGCGTAATCGTTTTCAACTTTAAAGTGGATTTTGAAAATCCGTGTGGCTCCAGTCTCCAGGAAGATTGGATACGAAATGTGCGTTCAGAAATACTCTGGGGTAATCGCTGTTAAAGGAACAGAATCTTTCATGTATAATTATATCCTGGTATTTCTACAGTTGTAATGTAACTGAAGCTGCATAGCAACCATGTTGTATATGTTTTAAGATTATAGTGTAAAGGGATCTCAAACCTCATAATATGATTGTGCTATTTGGTACTAATGTAATACCAAAAGCTTCATGTATTCAATGTTATAACACGCGTATAATCCTCGAAAAGGTAGGCATAGATGTGTAGGCACTTCTACGTTGAACCAGTTACGTTCACGTCCCACTATGGTGGTGAGCCTATTGCTATACAACCGTCACAAATCCAGAAATTCTAAATTTGAAAAATCTCAAAGTGTCCGAGTCGGTATTTAAACCTAGATCCTCCCGATCGACAGTCGCTCTTGCAACCAACTCGACCAATGACGCAGTTGTATATTCTACGTATGCTTTATATATTTTACGGGCAAAATTCTAGCGTGTTTCATTTATTACATTTCCCTTTCTCCTCGCACAATCCCTTCTTCATCGCTCATCCCCCACTCCACTGTATATTATTATTACATCGTATGTAACAACCGAATTTATATTATAACATGTCACCATAAATATATGGTATGACATAATCTATACTTTTATAGTTTTACACAATGTACCTATATATAATTACATATAGATATATATGTATATGATAGTATATTATAGTACGCTTAATATACATAGGTTTCCCAACAGTTTATGTAGTTATAAGTCTAGTGATACGTACTGAATAAATGTATTAAGATTTACAATCCCATCGCTAATTCTTTGTTGTAACTCGAAAAAGCGATCAGCGCTGTGACATTGGGGATACGACATCGACTAGCGGGCGCGGCGGTTACCTCTCGTTCTCATTCAGCGCGCGTGGTACGCACTGTGATTCAGACACTGACGCCCTTCGGTTTACCGAATGTGGATCACATTGTTTTATTGTCTTTGTTCTTTACTTTATCATACTTATGTATATACTGTAGAATGTATGAGAGCAAAGCCTCTATGTAGTCTGCGGTTATCGTTACAACCGTTTTGGAATCGTACTAAGTATACTGAGTTTGCTTAAATTGATATTTTTATCTCCAATTAATCTGGAAACGGTATGTAGGTACAATAATTAATTGAATTATATCCTGCTTTAGAAGTAAATAGCACTGTAAAATTATTTAAAATGTTTTAAACTTTACATGTCTTACTCTAAATAAAAATACTTTTATTTTTCATGCAACAAATTGCCTTTTATTTTTCTCCTCAATTCGTTACAATGTTACCCGCAAGATTTTAATGCAATGTTCCACTGTTTAAATTTTCAAAATGTCATCAACGGACTGTGTGTATAATTTGTATGCATGATGTTGCAAAATTTACTGTCAGTCAACTATTTAACTTTTGCCATAATGGAAAAAATTCTCTCGGGACTGAAAAATAACTCCTGAGTTTAGACGTAACCTGCATGTGACAAATGAAAATACCGTGGCCGATACTTGTGTAAACTAAAAGGTCAAATACCAATATACCTTACTACTACACAAGGCCGGACCTAAATCAAATTTAAGTATAGGGAACAGGCTGGGTATTGCTTTTCAGTAAGAATAAGATAAGATTGTGTAATCTGCTGAAGGGCACCACTGAGATGACCCCGACTTTATGGAATCGACTTAAGAAAACAGAGCAAGATTGTTAGTATAAAATCAAACAATATTATTAACTCCGATTATGAAAAATAAGATTAGGACAACTTAAATTTTATTAAAATAGTCCAAAAAAATATCTGCATAAATAAATCTTTGTACATTGCAATAATGACGTTGCACCCAATTGCCCGAATTTTTTTTTCAGGCGTTTGTAATTTTAATGTATATTTTTATTTAATTGGTAGGAAGTTAAATTGGTAATTTTGGGACTTAACCGTACTTGATACGTTGGAATTAACAACAAGTGTGGTAATATTTTGAACAAAAATTTTTAACCACTTAAATAGATTGTGGTCAAAGAAGGAAAATCGCCCGTTCAAGATTAAGTATCCGCCAAATATAAATTGTATTTATAAATTTCACAATAAATTTAATGAAAATAATAATTAAAAAAACACGGGAGTGTACCAGACTCCTGTCTACCTTTTCGAGGATTACAGGCTTGATGATGTTACGTTTTTATTCAGAAATGTCATCAGAATACGCCCACACCTATACATGAAGATTAATGAAACTCAATTAAAATGTTTCTTATTAGCTTAACTTTGTAAACCCAAATAATACAATATACACAACAGCTATTCATTTCGTTTCAAGAGCTTTACAACCTGCGGAAGTGCGCGCAGCGTGGTATTTGAACGTATTGTGATTTTAACGTTGGCGTGTCGTTCGAACCTCAGAAATAATTTCAAGTAATTTACAAGAAAGGGGAACCAGGAATAAGGACTGTTTCGGTAAGGCAATTGTTACTGTCCCCTTATTAGAAGCTTTATGCTTTTATTGACTTTAAGTGGATACTTGTGTATAAGAAAAGAGCTGTGGTTGGTTTAGTAAAGATAAAGTAATTGGCTGAAGCAAGACTCATTGCGTCAATGTAGTCGTTATTACAAAAGTCGAATTAATACCAGGCGTTTTAAAGTTCCATCTGAATAATAACTCGAGGATCATGTTAATGTTTTTTCCGTGCTATAAAAAACAACTTTTATTAGGTACCTAATCATACTTCTTCGTCGCAATTTCTGGAAGATTCTGGATTACACTGGAAGCTCATGGACTACCACCTTCGCATTTGGAATTTTCAATGAATAAAATGTGCACAATATCATAAAAACAGGATACATGAATATTACAATACCGAAAAATAGTTTTAGATATTATATTTAGTATTCGTACTGAATCAGTCACCCAAAAATTCTAAAGCAAAGATTATATGAAAAAAATTTTTGATTTCCTTAGCATTTTCACCGCAGAAACATAGACAGAAACTTCCCTTCGTATATGCATTAACCTGTCTAACTTATACTGTTGACCAATACAATTTATATCCAAACATTGGCACTAAGCCAATTGTATTTTTAAACCTGACAAGACTTGGCGGCTTGCACAGAGTAGCGTTGCAAGCCCTAGCGATTCTAAATCGAAATCACTGAACGAAGCCTACATAACATTGTATCTAATAGTATTTTAGATATATTTAGACAAAAAAAATTTTAATTTGTTTTTTTATTTCAATAGTGGAAAAATCTTATAAGTATAATATAATTTTAATTTACTGACTTGTGTTCAGCAATGGAACGATAAAACTAGATCATGATAAAACTCAGGTATCAGGCTTAGGATTTGAATTCTTAGGTAATCACATAACATAATATAAAATATAACATAACAACACGCCAGTATTTTCCTTTAAGGGTAAGCAGAGATGTATATCTACTCACACTTTTCACCAGTCATGTCATACATTCTTCTTAGATTCCTCTGTTATGTCATACATTTCTCTAACTTAGATTTTATAGTTGTGGCCCGGAGGCTCGATGTGTGTCCGGTGTATGTCAATAGACGTACCACCTATTCCATAATGAGACTGAAACGTAACTGGTGGAATTCCACTGTCTAGCTCTTAAGGGATTACAGATGTGATGTTACGTTTAATAACCTCTACAAGAATTATACTTCCACTAGTATCTAATTGCATGTTAAACGCGATTATTTTTAAGTAAGTGCAATAGTGGTCGCCAACCGTCAGAACCATTAACGCGTAATTAAGTTTTTGTGCAATGTATTTTATATTTTACTTCTTATTGACAAAGTAGGTATATATTCCTTCGTAAGACTGTGTTAATACCCATTATATAAATTGAACATTATGAGACAATGAATTAATAACAATAAAAATGAAGAAGTGATAATCAATGGAATGTTTTTAATGCATTTAAAACTTTTCGCGAATTTAATTAGCTCTTTTACTTATTCATAACTCAAATGTATACATATGTTTATATAGTTATAAGATACCCGCAAATAATTATTTTCATATTTGGTGGTAATATTTAGTTTATTTGTTTGTTAGCACAATACATTTATGATATTAATGAGAGTAGGTATCATTTAAACTTTGTCATTACGTTTCTTTCACACCCAATGTGAATTACGACAAATATTGAACGAAGCTTGGTCCAAATGAGAGCTATAAATTAACAGTGCTATTAGTGGAATTCAAACAAGGGAAAATGTCTCACACTGACCTTTACTAGCTTTAGTTCTTGGTTGGATTTTTTATAGCGTCATGTGTTATTAAGGGAGAGATGTGTTACGAAGGGAGACATGAATCGTTTTCAATAGTATCTATATATATATTTGCAATTTCTTTGGAATTCCCACCCGACCTTCCCCTTTAAGAATGGTATTTGCTGAATGAAAGATGTCGGAACAAGATGGCGGCGGTCCAGGTAAAAATGCCTTTACGTAAGTGCGATCGCCCATTGGGATTCATGGCACAACACACGCAACGGGCAGCAAAATACTAAACATATTTCGAATTAGGTTTTTGCGTGCAATAGCAGGGAGGACAGTCTACAATTGATGAGCGGAATTCTTTAGGTTAGTTTCATTTTACGATCATAAATGTACTAAACTACTGACATTTTACGTGAGGAATACGCTTTGTAGGTTTTCACTGTTACATATTAAATGTAAATCTGAAGAATCATTAGCATATTTAACGAATGTGTAAGGGACTACAACTGAAATGGGTGACTGCCTCAATGGTCGTGTTGGTTTGATTCCCGGGCACTACCAAAAATTTTCTAATTTAGATTTTCTAGTAGTTGCTCGGAGTCCGGATATGTGACCGGTATATGGCAATAGGCTCACCACCTATTCCATCGTGGGACTTAAAAGTAAGTGGTGAAACGTGGTAATGTTCTTTATTCCTCCTGTTAAGACTGGCTCCTTGGTGCAGTGGTTAGTGAACCTGACTGTTGCGCCGGGGGTCGTGGGTTCGATTCCCACCCAGAATA
>DWDW01000652.1:0-13763 GCA_018245635.1 Mimoniades versicolor eupheme
CGTCGTAAATATAATTGAAGGTGTATTTTCGATTTCACATGGTCGTATAGGGAGTGTTGGGAATCAAGAAAAGTTGAACAGTTAAAATAACGCATAACAGTAAAGTCTATGGAAAGAGGTAACATCACGTCTATAACCCCTGAAGAGGTAGGCAGAAGAGTGTAGAATACTCCCACGATTCATCACCTAAGTTTACGTCCCATAATGAAATAGGTGGTTTGCTTATTGCCTTACACAGTGCACAAATGTAACGTCCATGGCATTATTATTAATTTTAAGTCATAGAATCCCAACGGTATCTGACCCGGCGATCGACTTCAGGACCTTTCGATTAGTAGTCACGCTTGCAACCATTCGATTAACGACGCAGTCGATAATAGTGAAGATATTGTAAGGATGACGTACTGTACAATGAAAAACAACGAATATGCCACACAGGAGATACGAGATTTAATTCACGATTAGGACAACATTTGTGATTACATTGTGAATTGCATGGTTGGGCGAGTTTGAAAAGGTTTATGTTCAGATTGTAGAACGATCAAGAACTGATGTATGCATGGCATAATCCGTTTATACTGAAATAACAACTAAAATTATCTCACACTGTTTTTTAAATATTAAGAACGATAATCAAGGACCATCGAACGGATCATTTCGCGGTATGACGCGATCTGGATAGACACAGCTACGTACCCTGGTGTCTATAGGCGGCAGCGTCGGTGGTGCAAGAAACTGTGCGTTGTGACCCTCAACCCCCATGGCGAGACTTATGTCCAGCACTAGACCACGATAAACTGATGATAATAATGATGATGAATTGAAGATCTCGTCAACTTTTTTTATTAAAAGACATTTAAATATTTCTCTTGCCGTCATTTTTCACATATCAGACTACTGTTTTGTAACAGAATTACGAGTAACTCCTGATATCGTATTTGCGCACAATTGTAGTCATATGAGAGAGTGCGGCACATTGAGAGAGAGAGAGAGAAAGAGAGAGAGAGAGAGAGAGAGAGAGATAGAGAAAACGAGAGAGTTGCACCACAGATACTCCGTAGGAATTATTCTCATTTACCTTATCATTTACTTACATTTCCTTCAACCATATAAAAAATAGAAGAGCCTCATATAAAAAAGTCACGGTCATGGTTAAATCTCGGAAAGTCATTCTCTTGTAACAGCTCTCGTGTTCTATTTTTGCTTGTGTGAAGAAACACTTCCACGCTCAAGTGGTATCTCTTCGCCATTCACTTAGTAGCTAATTAGTTGTGCTCATGTTAAAAGCGAATATCAATTGTAATCAGAGTGTACCTATAATACCATATTCTAATAATTATCTTGACTACGTAAACTTATTAATTTACTTATAAGGAATTTCTTTTCGACTACATAATTTGTATCAAATTATATTGAACAATAGTCGTGCATCGTTTTAATATAAGATTTGTTATAATAAAAGCAAGAATTCAAATATTTCGTTTAATAGCACTGTTCAATGTTTGAGAGGACTATTCAATTTTTAACAGGACTGTTCAATTTTAAAAATAATCGTAAAATATTTAATAACACAGAATCTTTAAAAGAACTGATCCGGGTTAGACTAATTACATATTAGTTACCGGCCGTGAAGTTTAAGTCGAATCACTTTGTGCTTTCACATTTGTTTACCTAGCACATATTGTAAACCGAAATACGACGTCACTACTTTGTCACTGTATTGTTGAGACATGTAAGTGTAGTTGTACGTTCAGCGGTGAACCTCTGTATATTTGACCATTAAAACTATTTTCTAAGTTTTAATTTACACTAGTTACACATGTTACGTAACTTGCAATACCATTTATGCTATGTTTATTATTTTGTTTAATATAAGTAATAATAAATAGAATAACATCTTTCTATAAAAGGTTTAATAATGAACGCGGTTGAATGTACACTAAATTTGATGAATTTACATAACGAGTATGTTCTATTTGCGGTCATATTACTATGTAGTATGGTCATTTTTAATGATGCTACGGTTTTTATTATTTATTCTGTAAACGGGTATTTTTTATAATTACAATGTCTGCGAGTAGGGTAATGGAGTTAGACAGATAAAAGCCTCCTTGAGATTTTGATTGTAGGTGAAATGATTAAGTATTGTTAATTAAGGCATTATTACAGCAACTCTCATATTATAGAAACTCAGACAATGTCAGAGTAACACGAAAATAAATTATTCTATTGATTTTTGTAATGTCATGCTAGACCCCTATTAAAACTGAAAAAGAATCGTAATTCTTTTTATTGATGGGTATTACATAAAACGATTTAACAGCTTTGATATTGTCCAAACGTTTGTTATTCCTAATGACCCACTGTGATTATGAAATGAGGCATATGCTAGGTATGCTAGTTCCGTCCATGAGTCATGAACAGCTATCTCTGCATTTACATATTTCCATGCGACAACATCCAAAGACCAGATTGCATTTATTAGCATAATTTTAATTAAAGCTACAACTGCGTCAACAAGGCGTTTTATTGTCCATCGTTGGTGTACTTTATTTTTGAAATGGAAATTTACGGTGTTTTTTTAAATAATCAACCATATGTGTTGTTGCTTTTACGTGATTTGATAAGAACTAACATGATTGAATTGTTGTTCAAAATCAAATATAAAAGATGATTGATTTTCCTTCAAACCGAATCAAATTTGGTCAGCTAAACATCACGTAGTTACGAGTACGTAACATTAAACTGAGTTTAAACCCCGTCTGAATGTCATTGGACCAAGTCTCAGTCAGCATCTCATTTACCGTCAGTTAAGATTACAGTCAAATTCAATTCGGTCCAAACTCTCAATGGCAGCAAAACTTTAAACTTTAAAGTTTCGTTAGATAAAAATACATTAAGATTTATACCAGAAATAAGAAATGTAATTTTTAAAATTATAATCAATCAAACATTACAAATATCTATATATGTATGACACTCAATTATTCATGAATTGAATAATAAGTACATACATACAATTATATTTGAGATATGTAGCTTTATATGCATTCACCTAAATATTACAATCTGTAGAATTAAACTATTTAAACAAAATTTTCTCATCGTGCTATTCATTTTCTATTTGAACGACGGAAAAAGTTAATCTCTTTAAATCTAAAACTTCAATGCATTTGAACAAATTTACACAGTTTGAGAGCTTTGTACAGTTTTAATGTTTTTTGCTTTTAAAAGTCCTGAGTTTCATCAGACACTTTCATACAGAAATGCTGCATTGTGTGACGCTAGCAGCGTGAAAATATTTTTATTGATTAAAGTTTACGCAAACATTTTTCTATGTAATAATTTATTTTGAATCGTTCATTGGTGGTTTGTAAATAACTCTATCTTTACTGGGCTGTACAGGACGACGCTGTGTAGAATTAGATCCTCATATAACTCTATTAGAAATATAATTTATGTGTAATATAAAATAATGTAAAATAAATAAATTTAAGTCACAATAAAGATTGTGTTTTTAAAAGTTAACGGTGACTTCTGAAAACAGACTACATACCTACATAATACACGCGAGATATATCAATAAATTTTCAAAGTTCTTATAGCTAATATTAAATAATAACAAAACTCTATACGCCTTAGCGAAACTGCAAAGTCTGTATCTAATCGTATTAATTAAAACATAATTTAGAATAAAACAAATTTAGAAATAAAAAAAAAACATCAAATTTAATGTAACCAGCGTTATGATCAGCAGGGCGTCTCAGTAATTCATGGCGCCCATTAAATGAATTTTATTACAATTTATTATATAAGGAAAATAAGCGATGATTAATAGCAATTACATTCCAAAGCAAAATTTATTTTAAGACTTAACTTGAATTCTTGAAATTGGTATTAAAAAATTTGAAAATTAAATCTACTCACGTCGTCTACCAGTCGTAATCATGTTACCCTAAATTTTGTTTTAATTAACCTCTGTTTGCTTGCCCCTGTCGGTGAAGTAGTAAAAATCTGTGCAAAAGGGTTTTAATGTTTATTTTGTAAACTCATACCGACCACAAAAACAGCTATTTTTTACAAGTTCAGAATTGTTTATGTGATATTTTTGAAAGTTATTAATATATGTAGTAGGTTGTTCGTGTTGCTGAGGCCCGATGTTCTCATCTAATAAATATCGAAGGTGGTAGAACCCTCTGTGGTTCGACTCCGGCGGCACCACCGCCACATCTATTTCTGCCTTATAACAGCAGCGTTAAGCGCTGCTGTGTTCTGGTTTGAAGGGTGTGGTAAGGGAGAAATACTTTTTCGAGGCATTCTACGAGGCTCAGGGGTAGCGGCGCATCTGTCGTCGACCTGAGATAGGAATCTGATCTTATCTGGGGTTCATTACAAATGTCCATGGGCAGCAGTAGCCACTTACCATCAGATGGACTGCATGCTCGTCTGCTACTTCCGTATTATAAAAAAAAACATTAGTTCAAAGTACATATATACATCTAAAGGTTCTGTGACTTGTTGTAAATATTAATACACTAATTAATATCTTTGCACAAAACCACAACATGAAAGTAATCACAACACCAGCTACTGAACAAAACAGAATGTATGCACAGAAAGGTCTAAAAGCAATAAATATTAAAATTACGTCACGCCTCATCGTAAAAGTCGTTTGAGTCTGACCGATTATATTATCGACTAACCAGTAACAGTAAGCGAGCCGCGCGGTCTGCACATTGCAAATAACCCACGCGTACAATTCGCTACCAAAGGGTACACTTAAATTGTATTGGCCCGTGATAAAATTAAATGTTACGTTACCCGCTGTCATTAGCTTCTAAAGGACTTTAGTCACTAACGAACAAAGTTAAACAGAAAAATGTTAAATGAATATACCGTGAAAATAATTTGTAATTTACAATAAAAAAAACTCGTAGAGAAATCATAGCAATCCTTGTTTCATTAGCAGCTGTGGCTTGCGGGTAAACATAGAGGTCTTTGTACCTGTTATAATAATAATGCTGTATGTATAAATATAACTACATATTTAGTTTGCTAGCTCTTGTATGTGTTTAATCTTTATTTTTTTTTTTTATAAATACGTACCCGAATCAAGAATTGATCTTTTATCGCTATTTTAATTTAAGCCAACGCGACTAAAAAATTTCTGGTAATTTCATTCCTTATAGTCGTAGGTAATATGAATGTAAAACAAATGAAAATAACCATTTTCGGTTCAAGTTTGTTCACATGTACAGTAAGCCTAATATTTGATTGTACGTACGAAGGTACGAGTACCTTAACTGTATGGGGTTACATGGCTGGCCGCGGAAATGACCTTTGTTCCGCGCCGTGTCGCTGCGGCCGATCGTGCGCAGTCCCCTTAATGTATTTTAAATGAACGTATCAATTATGTACATACCAGTGTTGAATGTTGAATCGCATGGAAATGAAACGGGAGTAACTAAATTCTTTTTCGGCCCTTGAAATTTTTAAACAGCTTCAATTGTTCTCCTGCGATAACGTGTAATATTAAATTGTGCGATGTAGCTGTTAACCGGCCAATGTCAGACAACTTTTACCTCTAGAAAGACAAATATTCGACTTTACGATTTTCCTACTCAATAATTTACAACTGACACCTGTACATTAGGGTGCAAATGAAAGGGGAGCAACTGAATTTTTTATCGCCTGATGAATTGTTACACGTGTTAAATTGTTGATGCGGGTCGCGTGCGCCTAAAGTGAATGGGTGAACACACGAGGACTGGATTGTGGCGCTCGGTGGGAGAAAAGTAATTATTAGAATCACTTAAATTTTAAATGTGTAGCACAAACTCTGTGATCTTATTACGGTGTGCATATATTACATTTTTCTTACGAGTATACCTATCCTCACTTCTGATTTCTTGTTTGGGGATAGGCAATAGGCTCATAACCTATTCCATAGTGGTATGTGAAAGTAACTGGTGAAACGTGGGAGTGTACTACACTTCTCTGCATACCTGTTCGGGGTTACAGGCGTTAGATTGGTTAAGGTACTTTTAATACTTCTTTATATGGCTACACGGAGATATTATTTTAGATTCAAAGAACTATGGTGCAACAGTTAAGTTTAGTCTAAACTGTTAAACAAATTATTAAATGTTTTCTCTTCAGTACTTTTAAAAGTCAATGTTTTTTTATCGCCATCGACATTGGAAAGAAAAACTATTATTCTACTAAAACTCATTGGGCTATCTAAATATTATTTAGAATATATTATACTATTTGTGAATAAGTCAGCGCGAGCGAGGCTGTAATACGGTATCTTCTGTTGATAGGCTTATCTCATTGGTTTAGAGAAAGGGCAATTTGTTAGTGCTGAAACGTGAGCAGCTGCTTACCGGTACCGGACCCTTTTTCAGGTAGCGAAACGTGTCCATAAATATTTTTATCGAGGTATCCTTCGAGAGCCACTAATCTAATTTTTTGGGATCTAGCATAGTGGTAAAACTATTAGATTGATTTAGTTTCCAGATTGGTGAAGCTATGAATGTTAGACGCAGTTTAAACTTCATTTATTATTAGGTGGAATGTTCAAACATAAAATGCTTTAGACATGTTCAAACATTATATATTGTTTTGAATACGGGGAAATACAAATATTTAAATTCCGTATCTACTGTACCCACACAATTTGTACTGACGAAGATATTTTAGGATTCCGCGATTGATATGTATCCTACACTTCCATTTAACATAGGTAAATATTGTAAGTATATTATAATACAGATATAATTATAATCACTAGAGTAATAAATCATGAAATGTACATTATTGTTATGGATATAAATATTGTTATTACTCATATTAAACATATACATATAAATAATCTCGATAACTAACGTGTAGGTAATATACTCGTATTTGCTTAACACAATTAGATAATAGAGACAATTTAGTGAAATGAATTATGTTTTTACTTATTTACAGTACAGTTCTTTAATCTTAATATAATTTTAATTCGGTTACAAGCTTATAAGATTATAATCCAAATTTTGAGTTTTCGTATCTATAATATAAAATGAAGTATGTATAAATGATGAAATGTAACTCTAAAGGCTTCGCGGAGGCTTACATTTAACGAGATGCAGTATTTTAACGTTAATTAATGAATAAATGAACAGAAAACTCATCTCTTTAAGGCGATTGTAAAATTTTATTGCTCAATTATTCCGAAGTTAATTTTCAGAAACACTTCTACATTATTAAAGCAATTTCAATATATTGAAATCAAATTAACTTAATAATTGCGTGCCCTACTATTAGAGCAATGTCTCTTTTTTGGTTTCCGTAGACATCTGCGTCAGTTTATTGCCATATACCGGGCACATACACAAACTCCGAACCGCTACCAGAAAATTTAATTTAAACGAATCCAAGTGTGCCCGACCCAGGGTTTGAAGGCAAGACCTGTCGATCACCAATCGCACTTACAATCAAGCAGGCAGTGACTCGAACATGTCTTATAAATGGTTTGATACTATCATTCATTTATTTTAATTGATATAGGTTTTTAAGCTAGTCTTAAAAAAAAGTAACTTCACGCCTGTAATCCCCGAAGAAGCTAGTTTTAAATCGATGAAAATTATTTCTTATAGTTCTTAAGCTTTTAGTAGTATATTAGGTCGGTTACAACACGTTAGCGTGAGTGCTGTTAGCAACAGTTTATAATAGAAATTGTCTATTTTGTACTTTGTTCGTTAAGAGTATTGTTACTACTTCTGAGGAATGAAATAACCACCTCTAGCGTATGTAAATATGGAATGGCTACCACGGATGCTGTTTGAAATTATACAGTAGCAGCATACTCGTATTACAATTAGAGTAACAATTGTATCACTGCAGAAGTAAGGGCAGGGGTCAACATTGAGAATTGGCTGTGAATTTACTAATACGCAGTAAACTCACCGTTTGTAAAATCAACAATAAAATATGCCTGGCTCGTATATCATATATTACAGTCACAAATTATACGCAAATTTCTAAAAGATACATAAATTATATATACTGTAATCACAGAGATCATTCAGCATAAAATCAACAAGAATATTCTATATGTTAAAAATTGAGACCATTAGGTACTGGACATCAAAGCTCACGCTATTACCATTAATGGATCTTGTTTAGTATGTATAACCTAGGCGTTTATTATTCACTACAGCCACTAGATTATTCAGAAATCAGGTCAGCCATCGCGGATTCCACCTGACCTTTATAGATCGGAGCGAGATAATAATACTAAATTTTCATTACGTCTACGTATAAATGATAAATTACTATACCTACATGTGTATGTTATAAAGTTATTTATAACATATGTTTATCAGTGTGCATTTCATTTTATTGTGTGCGAGGTCGAAGGCTGTTTCAGACTAGAAAATTTTCTGCTGACATCGACTCCAAAAATAATAATAATTGTAGGTAGGTACCGACGTCTTGATCTTCGGGTTATTACGAACATTACGAGTATATTATCGTAATCATTTGATTGACTTTGACTAATTATTGTTTTACTTTTTAGTGCATTTCCATTTGTTATAGGGAATAGTTTTTTTTGAAGGTGGTATTTCTTTGTTAAAATTGTCGTTTATTGTACGAGTGTGTGCGTGTCGTGTCTCACGTGCGCTTTGTATGAACGTAACCGCGTTGGGCTTTTGCAGCTGCGTGTATACCTACATAACGGTGAAGCTAACCGAAAATACTCCGGATTTGAAAGAACCCTGAGGGTGTACGGAGAATTAGCGCTCATTTTCCAACACGTGTTCCCTTAGGATATGCAGCGAGCACGAAGCGCCAAATAACCCTAACCTTACATATCTCACGAGCTTCTCCATCATCATTCACGCTTTTTATACTTTACGTACTAAATAATCTAAGTATTACAAAATGATTCTTAAATTTTATCCAACTCCAAACAATCTATTGTATTTATTTATTTATTTATTTATTTATTCTTATTTGTACACCATTAAAAAGGTAATACAAAGGGCGGACTTAATGCCTAGTGGCATTCTCTACCAGTCAACCCTTGGAGAATGGTAGAAATTGTACAACTATACTGGTAGGTGCAACAGAAGGAGAAGTATGGTGACTGGTGACTGAGTAAAACTGTATGGATACATATAATAATACATGAGCATATATGTATGTAAAACTCTATTATATAGCTATAATACAAATATCCGTCGAAGAAGTTTAATGTAAATGGTTGGATATTGTACATAACAGTACATAGGTACATACACTCCTCGGTTCAAAAACAAAACCCTTTGTTAGTTTACATTTGTCGTCCCATAAATATTCATGTTTAATTATATCTATTCTACTATCAAAACTGCTAATGGATTACATTACCATCCATTAATTATACTGTACGATGTCAATCATTTAAACCAACGTTGATCGCAGACAAGCATATTCCCAATAATTTCTACGTCATTTGGGACAGAACACTGATTCTCTTGTACTCTTGTCTCTTGACTGATATGCATGTATTTTTCTTAAATATAATGATAGCTGAGCGTTTAACTGTGAACCCGCCTCGTGAAAAACGTAGATGGAGTCTGTTTATATATTTCGTCAAACTAAATTTCATAAAGGTTAAAACTTGTGTGTAATCATAATATATTCTGAATACATATGAAAATATAAAGAATGAATAAAAAAATGGGGCTTTGTTAAAAGGATGAACAAATCCACAAACTGAGAGGTACTTACATTTGGAGCTGTGCCAATTGTTATGTTACAGAACAATTTCTAACTCTCACTTTACAAAGCTCTATTTCTGATCAAGATAATCTTCTGTTAATTTAAATAAGGAAATATGCAATTCCTGTCACCTATCAGTTTTTAAAAAAAGAACACTGAAAAAACTTCAATAACCATCTTAATTGCGCCGAATATTCGGTGTCGAATTTAAACTTAGAACATTTCAATTAAATTCGTAGGACAACGGTTAGGTAAAAATATATCAAAAGTTGTATAAAAAGTTGTATAAAAGAAGAACGAGTTGACAAAGTTCACGCGGCGCGTTTGGGTATGCGCCAAGTGTTTTACTTCACGGAACAATTTCTGCACTTAATATATGAGTACACCGGACGAATTTGCACGATAACGCGATGTTCTAGTACGCTAACGAACCCAATGTGGTTCAAACAATAGTGTTCGCAAAGTTCTCTGCAATGTATTTTTCTTCTACTGCACACTAAAACTACGAGTAGGTATATATAAGGAAATCGTATTAAATGAATTAACCATTGCCAGTATCAAGGTAAAAGAGTCACATTTATCGAACACGGATCTCACCTGGAGAAATGTACATATGTACATACGTACATATAATATGTATGTATGTATAATTACATATTATTTGATATTAGAGGCTATCTTGCTTCGAGTGTTCTTGAGTATATCATTTATGTAAATTGTTATCACAGCCTGTAAATATTGCCAACAAATGCTTATACGTAATCCATTTTAGTGCATCATTATGGTATACACCTAATATTATAAAGGGATAAATGAAATGGGAATGGAAAAAGCTTTTAGACTAGACAACATTTTCACTGTGTTCTATATGAGAATTCGACACATAGAGTTTACCATATAGCTTCAATCCGTTCACCCACAAATATTCGTATCGAACAACGCCAAGTGACGTTACATCGGATTGTCGGTTACAATTGCATAGTTATGGCCCTATTTGATCCCAAAGCTATTAGTGGCTTGATCTATGTTTGAACGTACGCCGAAAACGCTTATAACATTACTTCTACAGTTGATTGAAATGGGAATGTTGATTTGTTGAAATGTAAGGTTGAAATTTGTTGAAATGTAAGTTGATTGAAATGTAAGAAGGTTTAATGACTAATGGAAAGTAGTAAAATAAATTTAATATGAAACTAGACACACAAAGGAACTTAATGCATGATTTCACTTTAAACTCGTACTGTAGGTTTATCTTTACGAAGTATCCTTTTAAAGGAAAAAAAATATTATCGTAACAAGAGAGAGTGATTCGTAGTCACTAAAGCTACGGAAAGCTACGTAAAAGATTCGTGTACCTATTTTGTTTTAGGAAATATTTTGCGCTGGATAATCCGGTTAGAATGTTGATGATGCAGGGGAATTACAGTGCACAATTACATTTTTACGAACATCCCCACCGTGAGCGCCCAATCGATTTGCCAATAGACACGATTGGAGCAGTGCCAAGTGGAACTGTGTCGTGGGCTTAGGTAGTGGCGCCCGGGTTGCAGTAAGTGATAACATACATAGCTTTGTATTACGAAAAAATGTTCTTTTAATTTCATTCATAGCTAAGCCTTCTCATGCATATATATAAAAAATTAAATATTTACATATCACTGTAATACTCGTAGATAGGTAGATATTCACCAAATAGTGACCAATCTTTAAAGTTATGCTTAGTGAAATAATAGTATTGATCAAAACAATGAACGATTTCTGTATCAACAATCAAAATGGATTTCATAATCAACACCATCATTGTTTATATTTGGTTAGATTTTGTGAGTAGATGGAAAATAAATCCGCTGGCGTTCAAATACAAATACAATTTAATGCACTGTATCTATCTCACCTTGTGAGATAGATACAGTGCATTGAAATAGACTTAAGTCGTCCTAACTCCCTTCTATAGCTCAGTCAACTTGTTCGCACGTTGGTTATCCGTTGTACTAACTGTGTATCAAACTAATTCCTCAGCAAGAAAGACCTGAACAAGTGCAAGTTGACAAGCTTTACAAATATTAGAAATCTTTACGGAGAACCTTAAGTAAGTTCGTTGAAAACAAACTAATAAATACAGGGCTTAGATGCATCTTTACCCACATCATTATTCATTATGATGTTAGAAACTCAAATGGTGAAAACTCTTTGACGTAACCTCACGATTAGGCACTCTGACCGAGATGTTACCATATCACATGTCAAATGTTCTGAGAAGAATCGACAGCTACATAGTTGTGGGTGTCCAGGTGGATCATTGATGAATTATTTTGTTACTAATCAATTAATCTGGCATACAAAATGTTTACCTGTACACTCACAAGAATTACGAGTTTATTAACTTTGATCTTTATCGGTATTATTTATAGATAACACAATATAATCTCGTAATTTAATGAAGCATGTAATCGAATACCAGGAGCCAGTGAACAAGCGCTGGGGATGACAAATATAAATAGCGGTAATACGCCGATGGAACGTGACTATTTATCAATTAATTGGAAAAGCTATTGCTTTATTAATATAAATATCAATTAATTGTAACAATGTGAAATACTATGGCAACTCAGTTACTACCTCTGCTATGGTCCACTGGAGGGAGTGATTTTCTTCGACCCACTGTCACAGACCTGAGACACGCTGCACAATGGTTCACCAATACAGTTTGTTGTAGGCAAGGAGTTGTGTCAACTGATAAATCAAATATTTAATAATCATGTCAAAGTGTTATTGGCGTTTGATTAGATTGCATAAGATTAAAACATTGGGACTGGCGATCATATAATGTAGTCTTTAAGTCTAAATTACCTTACAGATCGCTGGAAACCGATAACCATGTTAGATTACAACCACATTACTGTATACGAGCATCTACATAGTTGTACTAAGTACGTACATATGTATTATGTAGTTGGATGGAACGTTTCATATTCCGTGAGCACCTTTATTGTATCACTATTAGACAGTGCTTTTGTTTTATTATAATTTGATTCTAGTCGTTCTACTGTTGTTGAATATTATAGTTTTTCTGCCATTATAATTCAAAACTATTTACAATCCAAAACTTCAGCATGTCCCTATTAAGTATACGAGCTCTACGATGGGTTAATTCATGACGTACATATTTGCCACAGTATTTCGCCACACCGTAGACAGCCAGACACACTGTCTGACTCGCCATGTAGCAACTTCCCAATATTTTGCCATCGATATTCTAAAAACAAAAAGATTCTTATTCCATTTTTACGATTACCTTTTTGTAAACTAGCTTGTTAGTTAATTGATAATGAACCTAATAAAACCTATGATTATTACACGTGCTATTAGTTTTAATAGATGAATTAGTAGTTTTCATGTTGCGTAGAAGCAGTTTTATGTAAATGTGTACATCCACTTGGACACGTGGCAAAATATGACCTTACATTACGCATGAGAGTTTATCCGTATCTCCTAGCGATATGATAAAAGCGTGCAAGATAATGAACAAGATAACGTTGTTGTATAGTTATAGATCTATTCCAGTCAGTATTTTCTTCTGATCTCGTCACGACGGACTGACTAATAGGCACGATTATTTGCGAGTTAATGGACTGGAGCGACCCACTTACACCAGGACTCCGGCAATTACTTTTGCTATAGCAACATAGAAATAGGACAAAACCGGTGCCGTTATGAAATGTGTCCCCGCTAAGAGGGCGCAAAGAGTAGAACCACAGACGCATAATAATCTTCTCCTGTTTCTAGTCATCCAATACACCTATTATATTGGCTAAATATAGTCGAAATTCAGGTAATTGCCTCAATTTGTGCTCAGTCGGGCGCCGACAACCGTTAGTGTCAGATGTTGAATAATATCCGGGAATCCATTCCCTATGGTAATATTTATAAGGTCGGCAGTAAAACTGATTGTGCTCGCTATGTAGGTCGTTCCGGCTCGTGGGGAATGAGAACTGTTTTTATACTTGGGC
>DWDW01000653.1:0-13760 GCA_018245635.1 Mimoniades versicolor eupheme
CCGAACGGGAGGTCCTGGGTTCAATTCCCGGGTCGGGCACTACTAAATTTTCTAATTTAAATTTTCTAGTAGTAGCTCGGAGTCCGGATATGTGTCCGGTATATGGCAATAGGCTCACCACCTATTCCGTCGTTGGAGTTAAACGTAACTGATGAAACGTTGGAATGTTCTACATTCCTCATGTGATATTACTTTTCAAATATATTTTTGTATAACCAGTATTCGTCATAACAAAATGCTTTTATTTAAGGCATACTACATATTATAAAATTGTATTTAGTCAACGGTTCCTCCATGTTTTAATTGCATTCTACATCAACGTACAAATGAACTATTACAAATGAACGAATACTTTGAACAATTTTCATACTGAAATTTCAAATATAACACTTAATATAATGTATCACGCACATTAAAAATAAATACATGATTAGTTATTTAATTGTTTGCGATCCAGAAAAAGTCAAGACGTAATATGTATTCAAAACATTTTGCAAACATCAATGAATCATAAGGTTTTATTTTGTTATCATGATACCTACTCGTATATTAGATAGATAGATTCACATTTCACGAGATACGTTTACTTCCCCCTCTGGAATAGGGGTTGAACCTATTGCCATATAGCGGGCACAAATCCGGATTCTAACAAGATATGTTGTTAGAAAGTCTAAGAAAATTCCAAAGTACGTGAGCCGAGGTTTGAACCCAAGACCTCTCCTTCAGCAGTCGTGTTTGCAACGACTCGACCAACGAGGCAGGCAGGGTTAATGAAATCATTAAGAATAATTTGTCTTATATAATTAACTTGTCTAATATATTAACTTGTCTAATATATTAACTTGTCTTGTCTTATATATTAACTTATCTTGTCTTATATATTAACTTGTCTTGTCTTATATATGAACTTGTCTAGTCTTATATATTAACTTTAATTGTTGTAATTATACATACATATATATTAATTTGTCTTATATAAATTATCGCATAATGTGTATGACGTGCGCAATTTAGATCATAATGTCCCATTTTAAAATAGATTTTCACTAAAGGACATTAAATTATTCAAAAGAAAATAAACTGAACGACGGGTTGAACCTACTGAAGTAAACCGACTGATTAATATCTAGTAAAGTATGCTCTTAAACTTGTCTTGGTATGATAATAAAGGTAGTATAACATTTTAGTACCATGTGAGTGTTACTGTACTAGCGCTGTTTCGGATTGCTTTAAGCAAACACGGTGCTCAACTGTCAAGAATGATTTTCTATGTGTTGAGTAGGACGTGATAAGCGTGCAGCTCCGCCTCCAGCCGCCCTCAGCCAATAGAGCGGCGCAAGAATCGGACAAATGTTACTTATTGCAATAACGAGCCCACTTGTCTCACTTGTGGCGTAATCGCAATAAGATATTAAATATTTTTATCTGTACTCGCACTGTATGTTTATTTAACTTTATAAATACAGTTACTCGTTTAATAGAAATTGAAAAAAGACATGTGCTACAGGTATACATTAAAATAAAAACTTTGTAACTTATGTTTGTAACGGGATGACAGTTTTAACCGTACGATAACACTGAAGTTAAAAATGATAATGTGAATAATAAAATAGCTATTTCATATGTTAATGAAGCTAATTTTTGTTTTTAATAATTTCGTGAACATTTTCCAATTTATATTTGTTTAGCTATTAACAAAAATATAGCTAAAATATATAATAGAAAATATAGAAAAAATATATAAATATAGAAAAAATATATATAATTGGAGGACCCCCGCAATGTAAGAAGTTCCTTACATAATTTTTTAAAATTATGAACTTCATTTAATACGTATATTTCCTTTAATAATACCAGTACCTATATTTTTCTCACGGCAAAACGCGAGTCCTCTTCTAATTAATTCGATCTTATTTTATAATTTGCCAATTTTATCTTATTTTGTCAAAATTTTAAATTTTAAAAAGCAAAAATTTTAATTGGGGAAAGAAACCAATAATTCCATTAAATATTTTAGGTAAAATAATAATTTATTAAAAATTTCACGCAACAGTTTAACGATAATGGCATTTTTTATAAATTAAATTTATTTATTGCGAAAACTTACAGTAACTTAATGTTACTAATGAGGTATAAGATCTTTATGTCATCAGCATACAAGATAATCTTAGACTGGCTTTGACTGGCCCGTTGGTGCAGTGGTTAGTGAACTTGACTGTTGCACCGGAGGTCGTGGGTTCGATTCCCACCCAGAATATTTGTGTTATGAGTTCTGTGTCTGGGTGTAAAAAAATATCTATTTAAGTATATATTATATTCATATGCAGTTTATCAGCTGTCTGATTACCATGCGACAAGCTACTATGGGTACTTGATACTTTGGGTTTAGGTATAAGATACTTTGGGTTCTGATGACCGTATGTGGAGATATTATTTTTATTATTAACTTTTAAACCACAAATTTATGTCGTTAGCAATTATTGTAAAAAGCAAGGGCCCCAGAACGAATCATTATAATAAACAACTTTCTCAAATTATTCTAATAGTTCTCGTTCTATTTATATCTTCAAAATTTAAGTGGCAATTATTTTAATACGGTCGCGTTAGCATTAAGTAAATATATGTCTTGAACTGTCAAAATTTGAGATCTAACTCGCACTCGCATTTGTTTCCCATTTTAATCTTCGATGAGCCGTCTCCCGGCGCGTATGAACCGCCTATGCACGTATGAAGCACGCATGAGAGAGAGCGCCTGGCGCCTTTTGGGCTCGAAGCAGTCGAAGTAAATTAGTAATAAGGTGAATTGGATCTTACTGTTATACACAAACGGTTGACTGTGGTGTACGATTGAATTCCCACGCCGCACATGCCTCGCATAACGCTTTTTTTTCGTTATATTACGGTTCACTAAACTTCACTGCCAGTTGACTCTACTGTAAATCACGTAAAAGAACTTCGTACCAAAATATCAAAGAAAATAACTTAAAGCAACATTTATACATATCTATATATTGATATATAACTAATAATATAAATTTAGTAACAGTACACTTATAAATAAGTAAGGTTTGTATGGCCTTTATATGTGATTTGGTTTGTATGTAATTAATAAGGTAGATATTATAAGTAATATTTTATAATACCTACTCAAATTTAATGGTAACATCCACTAAAAAGACATAATCAAAAGTGTATTAGCAATATTGGTAGACATTGCAAACTTAATTGAACAGTGCTGCCAAAAATCAAAAACTAAAAAGGCACGAATAGCATAAAAGGCATAAACATGTTTTCGTTTTACCTCGGCAGCATATAATAATAATCCTGAGGCCTGTAAAGACACAGAATATTGGTAATTGGTAATGTCGAATTTTAGATGTAAAAATAATTATCTTTTCACTTCTGAGATTTGTAAGCGCCAGTAATATTTAAAAATATTTTGAATATACATAATAGAAATTTATATACCTAGACATACATATATTTTTATGTAGCCAGTAGATACTAATATTAACAGAATGCTTTGTATTATACACATTTTTTGCAGTTAACGGTTCATCCGTGTTATAATTTCGTTTAACAACAAATACATAATAATACTTTGATCATGTTACATAATTCCAATTCAAATATATGAGTCAATATATTGTATCGCGCACATGAAATATAAATATGAGATTAGTTACATTACCGTCACCGCGAAAAGGGTCAAGACGTAAAAATTAAAAAGTTTACAAACATATCAATGTATTATAAGCGTTTGTTTTGTAAACATAATAGATGAGAAATGTCAATATTTACAGTAATTAATTAATATGTATTAATTATGATCACTAATAACAATTTGTCTCTATTATAATACAATTGTCGCATAATATATGCGGCGTGTTTTGTGTAGTGTAGATACTAAACCCACTTTAAAATCATTGCTACTGAACGACAATAAATTATTTAATATAAATAAGTGCTTATTTTTTAGTTACGGTTTAATTGTCTTCAACCGTTCACGAACACAAAATCATGTGCGTCATAATCGTATTATCATTTTCCACGAGATATTTAAAACATATACATTTACATTATGTATGTGTGTCTATAGGTACTTATCTTTTGTACTATTTCAAATAGTAGCCTGCCAAGTTTTAAAAACGTAACATCATAATCTGTTATCCCCTAAGAGTCAGGCAGAGTGGAGTATAATCTCACGTTTCAAGATATTTTTGAAAAAGAAGGGTGAGAGCTCTTTATTATACTAACGCTTCGGCTTATAAGCCGAAGCAATAATTTTTATAATTAATATTCTTATTGTACATTATTTTCTTTTTTATATATTTAATCAGCGTTTGTTAGGAATAAATACGCCTGATAGAATTTATGATAATAATTAAATTAATTTGCATTTTTTAACGTGACCTTATATGTATACATACGTACGAGAATACTTTTGTTTATGACATTAAAACATTCTGTTATGAAATCATTGTATAATATTAATTATATAATTAATGTGTTTAAAGTGAATACACCGCAAATACGAGTACATAGTACATACATAGTGACAGAAAACGAGAATACCAATAGGTAGGTATATGTAAAAATATACATATTAGGTATATAAATCCGTTGGCTGTACGATTATTATTTTTTTTGCGATGTAATTGTCTTTCAACTATCGTCACTGATATCATGTGGAATTTTTTAAACTGAGGTTATAGATTATCTCTGCGTATAGAGCAAAGGTGATTTAACAAAAGGGGAAAAACTATCGATCAACAAGGAACCATATCATCTTCTTATACCGAATATCATATATGCATCGTATCATGCACGATAAATATTAGGTAGTAATATTAAATTATTATTAAATTAAACAGAAAATATAATTGAGTACACACAAAAGTATCGGTTCCAAAGTGACGAATAAGTCGTATGGTTTCAAACATTAAGAAAAATTATATTGACTTCGATCGTTTACATTTTACAACGAACTTTTCCTTAGGCTGCTGATAAACGGACACGACAACCGGGAAATGTAAAAACCCGGTATTCATGTGAGCATATTTAAGATGTAAACATAATATAGGTAGGTATAGGTAGTTAGTTTGTCAAGACGAATCTTGAGATTACTTCCTAATATTATTAGATATCTCAGGAAAAATATTAACCCAATGTATTTCAGTGTTTTAAAGTCTACAGGTATTTTTCAAGATGTTTTTTGAGTGAACGACTATTATATCAATCAATGTATCTTGAAAGTTGTAAAATTATGCGAGATTTACGATTTTCAAATGTAATGTACTTACGGATCGTATCTAGTGTAGGTCGTCGGATAGGGCGCGTTGGACCCGAAGAAGTTACGGTGCCCGATGGGCAGCGACTGCATTTGTGGAGGTACGTGAGGCACGTAGCCTTCAGTGTACATGCCCTTGGTGTAAGGCGTAGCGCGGAATGGTCGTTTCATGCGACGGCGGCGCCGGAAATTTCCGTTCTCGAACATATCGCCACATTGAGGATCTAAAATTACACTTTACTGACAACCAAACAATATCTCTAAAACTAAAGAAATTAACAGTCATCTCTAGCACCAGCAATTCGCTTTAGAAATCGCACACGCTTCGCCAATTCGCTACGGCCGGCGCACTCCGCATCAGGAGTTAGTACGAATGCAGCTGCTAGATTTGTTAAAGACAAAAAGAAAACACATTCGCGTATTTTACTGGCTCGCCTTAAACATTCAAATGACTACTTATTTCGTACTACCGTGGCGGTTAATTAAGTACTCACCAAGCGTCCAATAATTGCCCTTCTTCTCGCCGCCACCCTCACGCGGTACTTTAATGAAGCATTCGTTAAGGCTTAAATTGTGTCTGATGGAATTCTGCCATCCTTTCTTGTTCTTTTCGTAGAATGGGAATCGGTTAGTGATGTAAGCGTATATCTCACTCAGAGTCGCACGCTTAGTTTGGCTATTCTGTATGGCCATAGTTATAAGAGCCACATAGGAATATGGTGGCTTTGTCAACGTGTTCGAAGTAGTCGATTGCGGTTTCCCGTCAGATGAAGTGCCAGGGCTCTCGGGTGCAGGCGGCTTAGGTCTGTTCTTGCCTTCCATGCTGTTGAAAAATTCAAACATTGCAGTTACCAAGCGACAAACACAGTTCATTATCACAACGAAAGCGCTTTAGCTGCAACATTGCAAACATACTGTAGACGGATAAAGGTATAAAGATAGATGGATACAAGGCATCGCGGTTTAGCTTTCAGAAGTAGCGTGACGTTATATACTCGACTAACTTCAGGTGTGACACAACATATTCACGTCATAGATATTTATCAAATACAGTGTACCCAATGTTGGTCGTGTTCGGCTCCTCGCGAGGCAGCGGAGTCAAGGTCAACGTGTGATACATGCGCGAGAACTCTTCGTCTCCCTTCAGGCTCTGCGAGTTGGGCGCTTCCGCGTCATCGTCCTCGTGAATGCACAAGCGTGCGTCGTACGTCGATGTAGCTGTAAATAAATTGATTGCTTATAATTACGGCCATTTTGGATTATGTTATAGTTAGTCTTAGCAAATATCGATATACCGCTACGGATTTTATATATTCGAAGTACAAAGGAATACTGTTTAGTCACAACAGTTCATCATCATCATTATCATCAGCCTATTGCCGTCCAGTACTGAGGGGGTAAGGTCGTAATCCCCACGCTTGCATGCGGGCTAGAGATCGCTGAGCACAGCTTCTCGTCACAATAGTTATCCTTTAACTATGAACGATTAAGATGTCTTTGAATACGACATTTATACATATGTATGTATAAGTATATTTCGTATGTATAAGAGTATTTCGATGTTTACTGTCGATGTCACTCATCACGATATCTCCAAAACTGTGCATCGGATTGACGTCCGTACACAGTTTGCATGAATCTTCGTCGGTTTTGAAGTTACACACCTGACCTTTTAGGTTTAGGCTCTCCGTGAACAAACAAATAGATGTGTTTGATCGTTTCTTGAAATTTCACCCCCAAGGGCGTAAAATAGGGGTTGAAAGTTTCTATGAAACTAAGCCGGTTATGAAGTTACATAACCGATTTTTACGATTTAGTCTCCCAATAAACAAAAAGAAAATGTGTTTGATAACAATTCGACGTGTTTGATCGTTTCTTTAAATGCTACCTTTCAGAGAGTAAAATAGAGGTTAATATACCGTATAAGAAATTTTCTATGTACATAGTGACTCATCATGATATCTCTGGAACTATAAAGTCTAGGTCTAGAGACTTGAAATTTGGCAGGAATATTTTTTTCGCTGGGTAGATGTCAGCGAAGAACGGGTTTTACGAAATTCCACCCCCAGAGAGGATTGCGGGGGCGCAAATAATACAAAGATGATACTTCTAAACTACAGCTCCAACAAATCTGAAATTTGGTAGAAATATCTTTAGGGAGAGATTTTCAATCCCATTTGTATGTAGAATTTGGTAAAATGTCTATTTAGTTGACCTCTACTTATCAAAAAGATATCATCTTAAATATGTAATTTTTACATAAAATACATTTTAGAATTTTAGGATTCCATGCGAACGACGCGCGTCGCCGCGGGAATCTGCTAGTATTTTTATAAGACTCGTTAACAAAATTTTTTTAGTCGTAGTAAGCTCAAGGGGACCAATTGCAAGTAATACAAATAACATGAATGTATTTCCTCATTACTTTGGCATTACTTATACAATTGTAAAGCCGCATTAATATTTTTAAAATTATATAAAAAAATATATTCCATGAAAGATAAAGAAAGAAGCCCCTGCTCGTAAGGACTCCAAAATGACTACGATACCGACGCGCGACGGGCCGGTCTACACTATCTTACCTTTACTCAATATTCAATACTCACCGATGAAAACAATACCTTAATGCAATGAAAATATTTTAAATTGGCCCGGAATATTAAGTAACAATAGACCTGTTATTCCGCCGCATGTAAGGGTAGGCAGAAAACTGTACTGTCAAACATTTCACCAGTTACGTTTACATCTTAAAATCAGTTGGTGACCATTTTCCGATACACCGGGCCCAAGTTCAGACTCTAAGTTATGACTAGAAAATTTAATTACACAATTAATTAGGTATTAAAAAAAAGGCCATAGTTCTCGTCCCGGTATTCGACCACAGGAACTCTCGATCAGCAGGCTCCATCGCAACCACCCTAACAATGGACAGTAAATATTAGTAATATTACAGATTTTACAACTGTCTTGATATCCGAAGAAACGACATTATCGCTCACAAAATGTGTAGAAAATAATACCACACTATAATGCTAAGTACACAAATCACGCGAGTCAAGGTCATTGATATCTCTTCGGGTCAAACAGCGCGTAATCAAAAAGACAAAGTTAAAAGTACGCCGTTTAATAAATGATACCAATTTAGTCACGAGTTACAAATCATATTTGGGTATGTGGGCTTTGAGTCTGAAAACTCACGACGCTTCAGCCTAATGAAGGTTGATGTGCCCACATCCCCTGTTTAAAGTTCGTCATGTAACTTTATTTATTTGTAACGACAGGCGAGGATGCTCTCCCCCCCTCAGCCCAGAATCTGGGTACGCCCATGAATGCGATGTTTATTTTAGCGTTCATTTGCATTTATTAGCACAAGGTGTTTTGCGTTTATATCTCGTGGTGTCAATGTATTATTAATTTGATCACTTCGTAGCTATTAATAGTATGAAAGCGACACCAACGCGCGTGCTTATCGTGTAATTAAATTAAAGAAATTAGTTAATGATTCGATGAAATTATTGCCACCCACGGCTAGTACTGTAATAATAAAGATACCTGGACTCATAAGGATATTTTTGGTACTCAACAATTTTTCTTACGAATATATATGTATATTTCATAAAAGAACATTATTAGTGAGTAAACCAATTTTCAATAGATATTGGAATCAATTTTATTGCTGTGCGTTTTCTGACGCATGTTTCTATTTTATTCTTTCTATTTTTCAAAATAAGAAATCGCTGTTTACCAGCGTGGAACTGTAAGGACGATGGTATTTGACAATGACCAATTCAACGTTTATGCAGATCAATATTTTCAATACGGAATTATTATGACGATGTTTTATTATAACGATGTATACCGACATCGTTATAATAAAACTGTAATCAGTGAAATATTGCTACAAAAATTATCAGTAGCTTCATATCAGACACTACTCCCACTTACTTTCCAAGAACGAGTCCATTCCGTCTACTCGTAGTCTGTTAATCACTTCGCTTAGAATTGCCCATTGTTACTACCACCTTTTCTGCATCGTACTACACGCCGAAGGACTAAATTCCACCCTCACCAACTGGACTCCTGGCAGTCCACAACGGTGCGCTTCAAACGATCTTTTCTGCCGCGCACTTGCAAACTGTGGAACGAGCTTCCTTCGGAGGTGTTTAAAATAGGCTAAGACATGGGGTTCTTCAAACGGAGCGTGAAAAGATTCCTTCAGGGCAGGCAACACATTGGTAGCCCCTGATGTTGCTAATGTCTATAGGCGACGGTGACCCCTTACGGTTCCCGTGGGCCGCCTGGCTGTTTGCATTGCCTTCTAATATTAAAAAAAAATAATGAACTCTTGTTGTGTCTTGAAACAGCGTTGGACGTTCACTAGCAAAATTTTTGTAGTTTTTTTTACCAAGTTTTTGGAAATTAAACATCTTGGCGTAAATTTGTTACAACGCCAACTCATTGATCAGTATGGGTGATAGGTAAGTGGGAAGTATCCGAAACCGATGCGCATGTATGAAGAGAGCGATTAATGTGGAAGCGTGACCGATCTGTAAGGATATAGATATTTGGCAATCCGTGCCCTCCGCCTGCCCCGTAACGAACTTGGCGTGAAGGTTTTAAAGTAAAAACTCAATAATGTCTTAAAATTGAAGTCTAAATAAAGTAGTAATTTGTCAGACAATGTTATCGTTCTAAGACAATTGCAGAAATACAATCAAAGCGTTATAGGTATATTTCTACTTATTAATTACATTAGTTAAGAAGCTGATTCCATTATACGTTACATAACTTTAGTTTAGATCAAGTGTTAATTATATTATTGTTGACACACATTCTTGTAAATCATTGCAATTATTAGCTATTCAGAATTTACTATTAATGTTTTAACATTCCAACTTCTACGGTGGCTCTTGTGAACATGTAAATGTAACAAAATAATCTCGATTAATTTCAACGCAATCGCATCAAGTAGGCGTTCGGACGGTATTATTGTTATTACGTTGTTAGGTTCGGCCGACGAGAATTAGTGTGTGGCGTACGTGCCTCCCAATACGGGTTTCTTAGAATCCGTCTCTTGTGCCGTAGGTAGCTAAATGAACGTAAACACGTGTGCCGTGTAACTAAGTGCCTAGCTGGTGGCCAGATGTTCAGCGTTCACTGGGACGGTCTGATACGGTAATCTGCCCTACTCAACACTAATGTCCGCGAAAGCCATTCCATAATTCTATAAGGATTTCTATTGTCAAGCTGGTGATGTGACAGACTGTGTCATTAGCTCGCCTCGCCTACTGGCCACTCTAATCTATGACGTCGCAATCCTTTTTTAGATACATTACCTACATCAAAGAGGCTATCTGTTAATATTGGTATAATTACATTATTTGTATAATGAGGCGGATTACCAGCAATACAGATTTTAAAACATATTACAGAGGCCCTTGTACATCATATTATTTTTTAATTATTTTGAACAGCTAAATAATTAAAAACAAATAAAGGAGTGTTACAATCCGATCCGGCAAAGTACAGCAACTATTAAGAGAACTGTCAACATTTCAAATTCCGTCTCAATCTTGCAATTATAATAAAATTATTATATATCTCATAAAACTTAAGTGATGTAAGAGTTGTGGACAGTTGAAAAAAATAATTATCAAATATGTACAACATGTTTCATGATCCTACTGATGATACGAGTACCTACATAAGTATTTATAACAAGGCAAGAACTATTAAATATTGTTAATTGTCTTTAAGGTGTCTTACGGTTTTTCCGATCCCGTATGGCGATAGGTTAGCTTGCTTACTGCTGCTTATGTGGAAAATATTAAACGTAACATCACGCCTGTAATATCCAAACAGGTCGACAGAGTAGTGTAGTACACTCACACATCTTAGCAGTTCCTCGTACATTTGATGTAGCGTCATGGAAGAGGTGGTGAGGTACCTACTACTAGAAATTCTAGTTAAAATATCCAATAGTACCCGACCTGGGATCTGAACCTTTTACTGCCAGTTGCGCTTAAAACCCAACAACTCGACCAATGAGCCAGTCAAATACTAATAAACAACAAGGATTATAAGAGTAGATACTAATAAATAGTAATTAATTAATTGTTAGAATCAGTTACATAATGAGAGTATCCTGTTATTGTTACCATTCGGCTTAAAAATATATATTTTGTGCTTTATCTGCATTTTCATAACCTGTGCTCACGAGTTATAAAATATAACATGACGTTTCAGCTTCTGTGTCTTAAAGTTCAGTCACCTTTTATAAGCATTGTATTATTTTTTATATCGTCGGATGAACAATAAAGTGATAAATTTAATATATAAAAATCTCCTGTCAGTGTTAGTGGTCAAACTCTTCAGAAACGGCTTGACCGGTTTTTATTTAGGTATATTTGGTAGGTTAATTAAGTATAAGTCTAAGGCTATTGTTTGTATCTTGTAATCATAAGGGTGACCCCATCCAGAACAAAATTCTATTTATTGTACGGTATTTTGTAAATTTTTTTTTAGGTTTTTAATAGGGTAGTGGTTCCATTTTTAATCGCCATATTAGGTATTTTTGTGAGAACAGTATCCAAATAATTCAACCGTCGTGTTTCAATTTTTTTTTATATCATAACTAAAATATCCACTAGAAATAATTTGTTACAGTTAGTTGTATATTTAGTTATATAATTTACCAATTACCATACCATTTAGTGCCAACTAGTACGAGATAAATGTTAAAATGGAGTAATTGAATATTTTTGACTAAGTAATTCCATACGCGGTTTGTACAGTTCTAACGTATTATTAAATAAAGCTGTGTTAACTTCATACATTATATTATGTAAATAAGTTAAAATGTTATAAATACATACATGTACATAGATTAGCTTTCGTTCATAAATAATTCTATACGTTCGTGTTGCTTACATTGTGAGCATATATATGTATATTGTATATTACAATCATATCAAGAATTAATAGTTTCGTTTTCAGTGTAAGAAGCTACTGAATTCTACAATACACAAACAATGTCTCAGTAAAAAATTGACATCGTGAATATTATAATTAGAATTTATAGTGTATTAATTAAGCTCTGTCTAGAATTTGCTGGAGTGTCCACCAGCCTCACACTTTATTCGGCCAATAAAGGGTACCCCCTGTATACGTGTGATCACGAAAAATTGCACACAGCTGCCCACACACGAGGCGATCTAATTTATATAATTCTTACATGTAAGAGCGTAGGTGTATGACGCGTAAAGACGACATATTTTAAAGAGCTGCAGTGCCTGCTTATTATTAGGTAGCCTATAATATACGGATGCTCTTTCTACAAGATCTATATAGTACCTTTTGTTACATAGGCTTCAAAGTTTAAAATAATACGCACCAGAAATTGGCTTTTGTTTATTCGTGCCGTTATATAATTAAGGATGTTTTGTTTAGTGAACCATTTATAATAATGATGATATTAACTCCCACTGTTTTAATCCGGTTAATAATCTAGTTACTACGAGTCGACACTATTCAATGGTAGGTCATAAACGGTAGGTAAATGGTAGATGAGAGTGTACCTACTACACTTCTCTGCCTACTCCTTCGAAGATAACAGGCGCAATGTTATGTTAAAGGCATGATATTACGTTTTCACGTTTATAACGAGTCGTAAATAATTATGAGAGTCGATCCATAGAATATGATGTCAGAATAAACTTTTGAAACTGACAATTTGAACGCCCCTTTTGGCTGCATTTCTGTTATTATATAGGTTCCAAATGACGAGTTTACATCTGGTGGTATACAAGATAAGACTGATCCCTTACAAATATTCACCTATTCGCCGAGGAATGCATCAGACATGCACCCGGCCGGCATCGGTATCGGTTGAACGGGCAACGCCGCGCACGCAGCATTGTGTCGCTTATAGAACAATGCGTCGTATTTATAAAACATTAAGAGCCGTATCGTTCGTGAAATTAATAACAAATAACAATTGTGAAACGCTAGTTCGGGAACGGTGTGAATTACCCGCGCTGTTGAATAACTGCATGTTGTGTTCCTCGTTTTTTATAGATTCATATAGTTTTTTTTATTCTTGGTAACACGCACGAGAATTGATTCTGAGAATCAAAATCATAGTTTTCGTGATTCTCTGTACTATTACAATCAGTTAAAAAGTTGCGTACGTTCGTTTGCTATTCCCTACACCTGAAGTAGAAATGAAATGAGAAATTACGATTATACGATTTATTTTCAATAGCAGGACACTGTGTCATGTTACGTAAGACTTAGTAGTATAACGTACGTTTAGTCAAAACTTCATAATAAACGTTCACGCCTGTAATGTTTGAAAAATTGGCAAAGGTGTATTACACACCTTTGCCAATTTTTCATCATTGTCATGTTTTGCCAGTTACCTTTACGTCCGGCTATGATATACCTAAGTCTATTGCCATAACCGAGCACA
>DWDW01000654.1:0-13758 GCA_018245635.1 Mimoniades versicolor eupheme
GTAACTGGTGAAACGTGGGAATGTTCTACATTCCTCTGCCTACCTCTTCGGGGATTACAGGCGTGAAGTTACTTCTTACTTTTTTAGTGTAGAGATATATAGCACTCTGTGTTATTTGCTTACCCTGCAAGAAATTAACGACGACGTTACGAAATAATAATACGTAAACCCTGATTCGTTAGGTAAGTGAAAAGGGTGCCTTTTCAAACAGCTATCAGTATATATTTGTAAATAAAATTGTTCAATACGAGCAAGACTTGATAGGTCGTGTATACTTAACAAGTACTTGAGAGAGGAGAATGAATATCCTAACATTTCGATTCAGTTGCATGAATACAACATAATACAAAAAAAGACTACGAGAAAAACAATATGAGAGCAGAAGGGAGCACATCGAGAACAATAGGCCGTAACACGTACCAACACGGCTGTAATCCCCGAAGAGGTAGGCGGAGGAGTGTAGTCCGCTCGCACATTTCACCAGTTATGTTTACGTTCCATTATGGAGTAGGTGGTGAGCCTATTGCTATACATCGGGCACATTCCCAACGGCCCCACCCGGGATTTGAACCTAGGACCTCCCGATCGGCAGTCGAGCTTACAACCAACACGACCAACGATACAGTCGTGTATACTTACATTAACTAACTCTCCGAAAGAAAAATATATTGACCTTATAACTTATACTTAACAACGAATTGATAGATATATATACTTTCAGCTAAATGTAGCCGGTCATAAATATAACTAATAGTTTCGCTCAAAACACGAGAGCCAAATTTTGTAGGCCGAGGGGAGATGTTGTTCTGCATCACATCCCCCCCTTAGACATAAATATATATGTATAGATCAACGGCGCCACTCGGTCTGGGGCAGGCGCGGTGTCGCGTCCTATATCGTTCCTTACATAACACGAACAGTCCAACTATATCATTGGCTTAATGTCAATTTTATTTCTATCTATAACTTCTCGAAGGAGATTTGAGTTTATAATAAGCACGACATAGCTCATGTATCGTGGCACTGAACTACATTCCTCTGCCTAACCCTTGGAGAAATATGGGCGCGATGTCATGTTACATTCAGAAGCATGTTACGTCTGTGAGAATAGATACATTTGGCAGCGTTTGTTCTTTACCTACCCCATAATGGATACAGCGTAAAGGTGTTACAATAAATCGTCTCGTAGAGTATACTCTTAGTGTATTTAAAAGTTGTTATCTTCAAAGGGGCGAGAGCTGTTTGTTTGTATAAAACTTCAACAGCGTCCCGCGATCCAGTCACGAAGTTTATAAATGTTTTACGGGATTACCTTGTTACAATATTCCACCGGTGTCGTCTTACTGCATTATCATATCATCAAGTCAAGTTTTAGAAAGTAGCCTGAGATCACCAAATTCCTTATATTTCTGTTATACCTAGTAATTTTTTTATTAGACTGAATGTGCCCGGATATTTAATTAACGCTCCATTCCGAATTGATTATCTCTAATTTATGTGAAGAATAGATCTTAAGATATTCACTATATAGGTACTCACTGGAATGTAAATAATATTATTTGTATTTTAATTATAGTTAAGTTATATTACAACTATTCGGTTATCAATACTTTGTACACCGTGTATGGGACCTAACGAAACGATATATTAATGGCCTTATGTTTACAAGTTCATCTAGGTATATCCCGCTTCAATGAGCAGGAGAAAAGGTTTCATTCTACCAAGTACGAAATATGATTTGAATACTAATTTGTTCGAATGGAATCTTATTTTGTACGCATTATCCAGGCTTAGCAATGGAACAGATTATGAATTACACTTATTATAGAAAGACGTTTGGCTCTCGACGGAGTGGTTGCCCGAGCGACTGATATAATAGACAGGTCATGAGTTCGATCCACTGATCTGGTTATATACTATTAGATTTGACTAAATTCTTAATAATAACTCGGAATCTGGACCTGTGCCCGGTGCATGGCAATAGGCTCAACCCCTGTCTCATGTTGGAACTATATCATATTCGGAGAAATGTACTCCTAGGATGTTCTTTTACATTTCACGTAAATGTAAGACGCGGGAGCAGGAAGGAAAATAGCGATAACATAAATGACTGGGTACTCGCAGGCTCGAGGGTGGCAGTGGAGGGCCTGTGTATTGATCCCAAGTTGTGAGAGCGCCAGGCGTATGGACGCCGGTAGTGAACAATCCGATAGCTTTAGGGAGCTCCTCAAGTTTAGCCCTTTCCTATGAATAAACAAGAATTCTGTACCAATATCCTTTTTTAATAGCCTCAGTCAAACGGTGACTGCGATCTTGCGATCTTATCGGAAAGCGGGATTATTTTATTTAACGTTCTAATACATATATAGAGCAGTAAATATCTACTCAATATACCTATTTTTAGCTTTTCAGTTTTGTGTGCCCGTGTATAAAATGTTATACTTATCTATGTTATATCTTAATAGATTAAATTGATAAATCCGTGTCAACTTGTTCATCTGATAAGTTTTGGTTTTTAATAAATTATTTCTATATAAGCTAATTTGACTATGAACTTTTTCTTTCTATGTTCGTGTTTAAAAAACTTGTTATATGTATATTGATCTGCACATGTGTTTTCATTAATATAAAATCTGTTTAAAATGTATTAAAATTTTGTGTACAGTACTTTTATATTATGTATTTTGTAGTTTGTAATGACTATGACAAGAAGGTAGCATTTAAATATTTTCTTTCTAAATATGGGTAAAAATGCTACACATGTCGCAAAAGAATTACATTTCTTTATAATCCTAAGTCATCAGTAAGAGTATCATAAAGTTGATTCATACCCATGCAGCCTCGAAATGACATATGTACTGGGAGCTCTGATAAAATTGAATGGTATTTCCGAATCGATATATTGGTAGCTTCTACATTGCGACAGCTTCCTTCTGAGGTATTGCCGAGGCGATATGATGTGGAGTTCTTCAAGAAAGGCGTGAAAGATGCTCTCCTTAAATGCTAGCAACGCTCTGCAGTTGCACACACGGTAACCACTGTGGCCTGTTTGCGTAACACGTAGTATCTACGAAGAGTATAGTAATGACACGTTAAAAAGTTCTGACTACCCCGTAAGGTACAAGATGAAGCAATAATGATAAAAACGTACTAGTATACATAACAGTTTTTTGAGTGCCACGGGAGCTCTCGGAAAACAAAACTTCATGAAATGTGTTCTGATTCGCAATTACCTATGAAAAGTTAATGTAATCGAACCGGTTTTTGGATGTAACGAGTTAATAATCATAATAAATGTAAAAATAAAAAAGTTTGAGGTCACTTTGAAAACTTGAAATATTTTTTGATAGGTTCAGTATGTAGATTGTAGTTTCAGTATTAATAATCGTTTTGGAACCTGTTCCAAATTTAAAAATACATAATTTGAAATCAAAAAAGGAATCCATTTATTGTTTATTTTAATACAATAAGTTAATCAATACGCGTCGAAAAGTAATTATTGAAGATTTAAGCAAAATAAATTCATTTATTTATTCGAATATGCACTTATCTAAAACATTAATATAAAATAACTCCTCCTCTTGCTCTAACGCATGCGGAATTCCTTCTGGGCATGTTTTGTATGTATTAATTTATCGAGCAACTCTTGAGGTAGTCTGTCCCATTCCTGAATGGCAGCTTCCCGGATCTCTGACAGCGTCTTTAGTTGTGGCTGACGATTCCAAACAGCTCGCATAAGAGTATCCCACACGTGTGTAAAAAAATATATCAACTATTTGAAGTGATCGCAAACTTATTCTGATGTGTCTGTATATAAGCACATTACAATCAGCGTATCTAAAGTTATAAATGTAACTGTTTCGTTATCTTAAATGAAATACGAAGAGCCTTATTTCCCGACCACATAAGACTTAATGTTCCAATTGATTTCAATTTACATTTATATCACCATATATAGAAACACCCTGTTCTTTATTATATAAAGTCGATGGTCACAAAACATAAAACAGTCTATTAAGAGTTCTGGCAACACGCCATACAACAATTTCCCGTAACTCATGGCTTTATTGGAGTGATTTTGGTGAATTTGGTGAAAGTTATAATGTACCACAGCGAACCGACCGCTGAGACCTGAACACGCAATCAGATTTTGTATTTTCATCAAGCAGAAAGTATTTATTTTGGTCCAAGTTAATGTTTCTCATAACTACTACTTTAATAACACTACATCAAACATATTTTTATGTACTTTGGAAAATGATTTGATATCGTTTGTTCGTTAGGAGTCCGCCGACCGTTTGGGGATTCGAATCGTTGGAATGTACCTTTATATTAACAAAGCTACGTACATTTTTAATATAAAATATCATTTTATAAAGGTGGAGTAAAGTCATAGTGAATATGTTATATCGATCTAAATATTTTTACTGTATACTCGTATATACTTTCTTTACCCCGCAAGGGACCTGCTGTGAACATATATATGTATGTATATTTTTACTACAGATGCAATATTCTGTAGACAATCAATGCATAACTACGTTGAGGATTAATACAAAGAATCGCTCTCCAATAAAGTAGAATGCTTTGAGAAATATTAAAGTAGTTTGCATTTCGTTACTGAGGGAATTGGGCTGGATCCAGTCATCTCTAACGGATTAAATATTGACCGATATATCGTAACATCATATTTTATACATTGACCGATAAGGCAACGTATAAAATATAGGAAATATACCAAGAGCATGACCCAAGTCTGAGATGTGAGCGATAAACGTAGAAGAAGCAGTCATATCTATATGGAAATAATAAATGCCAAAATGGCATAAAAATTCACGGATCGGCTCATTTTTACACATATATAAATATACCTATATTCATATTTGTAGTACAGACAGATAAGCTTTCGGATCGTCATTCGCTACATGAATAACCAAACCGAAAAAAAATATTTCTAAGAACAGATTTAAAATTCCAAACGTGACAAGCTCTGCATGTTTTATATGTAGAATTCTTAGTATCTTTTGTTCGCATCTTTTTAACCTTTGTGTGCAAAGGGATTGCAGATTGTAGCTTGATTGGAGCGCTTTGCTACGAACGAGCAACTTAAGTGTAGCTCGTAGCGCTGTGCTACGCAGCTCAAGTGTTACGTAGCGCGGTGTGCCGGTTCAGTAAGGCTATACGGGCGTCGCCTAGCTCCCAGTAATTGCATCTGGACGTGACATGTGTGCGAATAAACTAGTCTAATATGTATGCATAATCTTTGGTTGTCAAGCAACAGAAAGTTATTCAAGTGGATTAAAATTACAATCACTATTATGTATTACATTTGTATAATATATACACATGTATGATAATACTGGTCTAGATATACAATGTAAAAATTAAGAACTAATAATTAATTAAATTTTCTTTGAATTGTAGAACAAATATCTCAAATCTTTATGGATACAGATATTTGGCGATACATGCACCGTGCCACCCCGTAAAGGATCCCCGTAAATTTAACAATAATATGCATATGACACATATTTCATAGCATAAGTACATCGTAAGATTTAAAGTACTATGTCAAAATAAAGAAAATACGAGAATTTATTTTGTATGTATAAAATACATGGTATGGTTGGTTAAACTCATTTCCTTCTTATAGAATAATTGATGATCATATAACGCGGTTAGTTGTGAGTTCGTTATCGACAGCACAACTATTTTTCTTTTTCATCGTTATCGTCATCAATTCGTTTATTATCATAATGTTGGAATCAGATCACCTCTTAAATGAGATGCCATAATTTGCCACGCTGGCCAAGTACGGGTTGGCGGACTTTATACACCTTAGAAGACATTGTAGAGGACTTAATAGGTGTGCAAGTTTCCTAAAAAATTTATTCTACTAGAAATTTTAACTAGAAATTCTAGTCAGAAAAATCAGATAGTACTCGTACCGAAATTTGAACCCAAGAACTCTCGATCGGCAATTGAACTCGAAACAATTCAAGTAATGAGGCAGTAAACTCTCGATTAACAAATTGACAAAATGTTAATTAGCCACCTCTCGCACACACAAAAAACCGAATAACAAATATGTGTCGAAAATATTGAATAGTTATTCAATATTTTTTCCTAATAACCTATGAATGTTCAAAGAATTGGCGAACAACGAATAGTTAATGCGTAATATGCCTAATATTAAGCCAAAAAACGTATAACGTAGAGATTTATACATATATAATTTTAAAGATATATTTCCAAATTTTCTGACCCAAAAACGCGTTTATTAGTTTAATTTTGAAAGTAAATAATTATCAATAATATGTCCGCTAATTTCATCCTAAATGCATTAAAAGAGTGTAAATTATGTTAGCGCAATTTTTGTAACTTGTACTTTATTTGGAACAAACGTTTCTCTTCTATAAGAATTAGTAGTTAATAACAAAAATTCGACAGAATATAATTTCACGATAGACGCAGCTATAATGGCAATAGAATACATTATCCGTTCCATTACACAGCGGAACGAGAGGGAATGGCCGACGGGGTAAGGTTGGCAATTGTGGCCTTGTTTACGCGCCCTCTTATGGCAGCTACATCGAATGAATTATGCGGAAATTTCACATCGAATTAATCTAATTTATCATCCTTTTTCCTTCTCCAGTAAAATCTATTAATTAACTAACACGTGAAGAGAAATTCTCCGTTTTAAAAATGTTGCGCGAACGGAGAACGACGAGAAAGTCTGAGTTGTTTTTATAATACTAGCTGTGCCCCACGGTTTTATCTGCGTTTATTTTGAATGAAACCGATACATCCTGCCGACATTGTAACTACTCCGTTGGTCCAGTTGATATTTTGCTGTTCCAACAAAATATGTATAATAACACGCGGTGAACACTCCTTGTATCCATTTTTGAGGTTATGACCCACATACCATTGTGGAGATTCCATAGTTGAAGTTTAGATGTATACAAAGATGGAGGCCAGTAAACTTTAATCTTTAAATATTTTACAAATAAATTAAATAAAACATCCACTGCTTACGTTCAAAATGTTAATGTCAAATGCATAATATCTGTGCTCCAACTAGCACGGAACACAGGTGTAATAATATTATACTGTTTGACATTAAAACGTCAGTAACACTAAAATTTTAATGACTTAAGGTTGAATTTCGATCACCTGACAGCTAGGTATTATGATTTCTTAAATTATGTTACAATTACAATCAGATTACGACTCTGTTCTCATCTACATGTGTATTATGATTGTACGAGTAGGTACGTTCACTGCTCTCAGATATACGACTAACAAATGTCTACCAAAAATTGTTCAGTTTTTCTAATATGTATTCATTGAAATTTCAATAATGTTTATGGTCGATTTTCTAAAATTCTGTGAGCACTATATATACGTAACTTCGTAACTTCACGCCAATAATCCCCGAAGAGGTAGGCAGAGGAACGCGGAACACTCCCATATTTCACCGGTTACTTTTACGTCCCACTATGGAATAGGTGGTGAGCCTATTGCCATGCATCGGACACATCTCCAGACTCCGAACCACTACTACAAAATCTAAATTAGAAATTTTTTGTAGTGTTCGACCCGGGAATCGAACCCGGTACCTCCCGATCAGCAGTCGCACTTGCAACAAACACGACCAACGAGGCAGTCAAATATTTAAATCTTTAAAAAAGTGTTTTAAGTTCACAAACAAATTCTACTGCACACTTCTTTTGCTATATACTCTTGAGGAAAATGCCAATGCATAGAACTCTACGAAATGTATGATAATTACATGTATTCTTTCATATATTCATGAAACCAAAACGCCGATATTCGAATGTTTAGAGGACTAGTGCAGAAATAAAGTGTGCGTGAATTAATTTACAATAAATTCGTCAGTAAAAAACATGTCGATATACTTGACAGTCCCAGGAAGCGCTGACTCTCAAGAAAGCCGGCTTTTATAATACTTAAACTTAAAAACATATGCAATATTGGCTATTGCGGTACCTATGCGAAACGGTACAATTATACGTTGAGATTAAAAAACTTAATGAATTATGTATTTACTCGATTAGGCTTGCTTTTAATACAGAACACGCATTCATGCCCGTAATCCCCGGCAAGGTAGGCAGGGGAGTGTGTCCGACGTCACGTTTATGTACCACTATGGAACGGGTAGTGTGTCTATTGCCATACACCGAACACATAACCAGACTCCGAGGCATTACTAAAAAAGATAGAAAAACGCAATAGTGCCCGAGCAGCGATTTGAACCTATGATCTCTCGTTCGGCAGTGACACTTGCTGCCGACACGACCAACGAGGCAGTCAATCTTTCATTACAGATTAAATTTTATTTCAGAAATATAAATATCTCATGGATATGTGCCCGGTGTATGGCAATAGGTTCACCACCTATTCCATAAGTGGGACGTAAACGTAACTGATGAAACGTGGAAATGTTCTACATTCCTCTTCCTACCTCTTCGGGGATGACAGGCGTGATGTTACGTTTTTTAAATATCTCATTTTGTAGGAATGTTAAAATAAAACTTTAACATTACTTTAAAATTGAACAATTAACCCTGCTTGTTTACTTCAACATTGTTACATAATTCAGACCGTTTAGCAATAGGAAAGGGCCTCGCAAACGTTGCGGTTAAAGTTCGAGCGTTCGAGCCGGAGAAAGTAACGAGTAGGCAACCCATAACCAACTTTCATTTCATCACAGACCGGTTTCGATCACTTTTTTCCGAGCCTCACACCCGCCTCTACGTACATTTGCTAAGCAACTTTGTATAGCTCTCTAGCCTTTACATAATTACTCATTACACATTCATGTCAAATTTATATTCTGTAACAATACAGTCGTGACAAATCAAATATTATACACACAGTGGCTATATTATTTGTGTTAGGTTCATCAAACTCTTTGTCAGTAACATAATCGTGCGTAGGACCCGATTACCATTTTAGGTGTAGTTATAAAATAATCGTGCCCCGAGCCCCGTGCGGTCTAATTTCAGCTTTAGTGGTCGCCGTCAGAGTGGATTATCGGTAAAAACAAAAATAAAGCTGCTTAAATGTTAAAAAATTAACAATAAAGCAGTCGTTCAACTTTTAATATGTATCATTAAGGAAGGGGGGGGGGGGGAGTGTGCCGACTATTCGCCGAGCGTTTCAATATCAGTGGTTATTGTCGGAATGGTTTCGATTTTTGGCAATTGGTAATTATTTTGGGTCGGATGGCATACGGCATTATGTGCGCACTTCCTCGTCTTCCATCTGGCGGTGAAACGGCGGCAGACGGCACCATGTTATTAATAAAAAGTGGATAGGTGGATCTTATAATTTTTTTAATCTTTTGTGGTATGTTTTTTAAGTAGGAAGAGGGCGACAAGGTGTGGTTTCCGCGCGCGGCGGCCCACGTGCTCGCGTGTTGCGTTTCGGGGTGATTTACGAATGCGCACATGCCGATTTCACTTTCATGCAAATTTGTAATTTTTTTTTATATAGTGAACAATTATTTGGAACGATTACGGCGAGCGTTGTTTCGAAAACCGCTCTCTGTGCGACTCGCATCAGCGGCCGAGCCGTAGAGATCGTAGCGAGGAATTAGCTATGGGATGGTTGGTGTGCACGTCATTGATAACTGATGGTGTCGGCGACCGCGCGCGCGTGCACTCAACTCCGCGAGTGCGTGTAACGGTCTGGTCTCTCTGTACCACTCTTTCATCTGTCATGATAAATAACACAAATAAAACCGAACAAGCCGCGCTATACTATTTACGGCTAACAGAATTAGCCGCCACGTTAAACAGTTTATTGTTAATTAAAAAACATAATATGTGACGTCATTAAGAAATGAATTTGAATTGTAACGGTTAAAAATCGTCTTTTATATTAATATTTGCCTCAGCGGTTATGGCAGAGAAGATCTCGTAGATGTCGGTACGTCTTGTTACAGACTGGCGTCGTGACCGTCGGCCTGAAACTCAGGTTTTCGCGTAACTATATGTATATTACATTTATAATGTTCGATGCTAGTAATTAAGTTCAAACTAAAAGCTGCTAATTACCGTTCATCTACTTTTGTAAATTTATAACTGCAATACATTTAAGCTGTGCAATCGTTTGTAAGGTATGTTTAAATGGAACTGAATGGATAAAAGTTAACAGCACAATACAATGATTTATTGGAGGAATTGTAAGCAATGACTGCTAAGGTTTTTTTACGTTAGGAGTTCATTAGCATTTTGCTTTGTTTATTTTCTTGGTGTTAGTTTTGAGAAGGATCGCTTTTGCCATTGATAATTCATTAGTTTCGTTTCAGTAACAAAGGCGATTGAAATAAAAATGTTTGTGAGTTTTTAACTTTCTAAGTAGTTTGGTTTTCGGAGATTAATGGTATGACCGGTCGGTCGCGACTCTTGACCCATATTGTTACGGGAACAGAGTGCAATGAGGTTCTCAACACCATCTGCTGTACCCATGCCCCTAACAATAGAAATTCGCTAACCCTTATTTCGATTTCCTTTCATTTTCGATTCCAATTTTTACCTTTTTTAAACAAAAAAATCAGGTAAAATCGAATTCGCTCACAATCAGTGTTAAAAAAACGTGAACGGACGTACCCTTTCTTTTCTTCTCGGATTTCATGAACAGGTAAAGTCCAACTTTTTGCTCAAACGTGTATCTTTGTGCACGTTTTGCGATATCTAACTCTTCTTTGAACGCGTAAAAAATACAAATGATTGTTTAATCAAAACTTTTGGAAAGAAAAAATTGGGATAGAACCATTGAAAGATTAGTTTTTTAACTTCCTTTTGTTAAGAGACGGGCCGTAACCAACATTCCCATATCGTCGTAGCTTTGTGTATTCGCTAAACGATATCGCGAAAAGGGATCTTTCAAATCAGTCTCTTAATGACAAAATATCAGCGGGAGGCCACGACATATTTCGACATTTATTCTGCTATGGACTAAAATTCGTATGTATCTACATCTGTAAACAAACACATACGCACGTACATATGCAAAAAACGATTTGTTTTTTAATTCCGTTTTATGGATTTAATATTTTTCATTTGGATATATCTAAATTTGGAATGGACTTAATCATCAAGTTTTTCTTGAAATCTTACAAAAATTATATTTTAGCAAACAAAGATAAATTTGGACAAAGAAAAATGTACTACCATGTATTTATTGGACATAATTTTTTTATTGTTACTTTTATCAACTTACGGTCTATAAAATAAGCATTCACAGTGACAGCAAAATAACTTTAGTACGGCTATTTTTAACACGTCCTATTTAACACATTGTAGCATCGGCTACGCGGCCGTTGGAGGCTAGGGCCGAGGGCTATTACGTATGCGTCACTATGAATAGAGTTGCAGTTGCATTAGTAAGCGATTTCACGACAAGTGCGGCGCGGCTGACAGGCGGCCGCGAGTCGCGGCGGCTATAGGGCGAGCCCCGTTAGAGCGGGGTGACTGACACCATACCACCACTGCAGCCTGGTGCATTGTGCTCTAACGAGAACGCATTACGTGCAATCATAACTCGTGAGCCAACAGCACTTTACCCATGCCACTCGCGGAAATTCGCAGACCGTTCCTCCAACGCTTACCTGTAACAAAGGGAAAACACGGTTTTAATAAAAACGTTGTCGACGTACGAGCGCTGTTACCCCAGCTCTTCTGATGTCAAGGGTGTAGCGTGACTTAAAATATTTTGATAATATAAAAAAACAATGATTTGCCAGTAACGATGTGTGTTTCGAAGACATGGGTAAACTATTCATTTTGTTTCTATAACTGTATAGCTCCACGCCGAGGTGTCGTTCTGATTCTATTCCTCTGATGATAGTTTTGCGTTCTTCGTTCAATCCATTCCTTATACTAATAAACTTATAAACCAATAATGTTGCTTTATTATCAGAAACTGAGACAAAGTGAGCTTGAAATGCTTTGCTTTACTAACATTTGAGAACTTGGGTGAAGTTATTTAAAAATTACTTGTTAACAGTCTCTATATGATTTCAGACATAGATCTGGTCTGATTTATCAAATTGAGCTAACAGCTATCGACATTACATTATGTACTAAAGCTAGAATATAAATGATGAAACATGAATTATTGATGAATGTACAGTTTACTTAAAATCAACGGGGCATTCACTTGTGTTTTACAATTAACTTCATGCTAATGCGTGTATTGTTTCTAAGTCAATGTCGATTAAAGGCGCTTTGTTTACACTCGTCTAAGTATTTTAACTGCTTCTCAGTCGGTATTATTCGACGAGGCAAAGGAAACGCATAAGGTCAACGTTCGAAATGGTGTCATTCACAGCCGATGGTGGCTACCGAACCCGAAGTGGTCGTCCTTGAGCCCGCCACCAAAATCGCCAATCACCAACACACAGTCAAGAATTTAGCGTCTCACGACCGACACACACGCAGACCGAGGCGCAACAAGATCGCGAACTCGGTCTTCGAGTCACTGAATATTGCTAACTGACTGCTTCACCCACAAAAATGATTAACAATTTTTCTTGTTCTTTTACCTAAGAAACTACACCGGCTGACCTTTAAGTGAAGGTCTTAATGATGTGTCATATTTAAATTGTTATCGCATCGTCGCGTCGTATGGGGACACATTTGTTTCGGCAGTAATTTATACAATTAGCGAAAAAGTAACACATGCAAATGTACGAGTACAATTGTTTGAAGTTTTTTTTATGATTGTATGTATTGAAATAATTCAACATTATTTGGCCGTCCACGGAGCTGCCGGTCGGGGTCGATAATAATAAAATTTATGATATTCGAGTCAGCGAGGCCTCGGGCCAGTGACCGCTGCCGAATTCAAGGTCTGCTGTAGATCGCGGTAAACAAGTGCCAATGTAGATAGCGTGTCTGTCTACGTGACGCACACTGCCGCCGGCAATAGGTGTGTGGGCTCGCGCTCCGGTGTATGGAGCTATTTCCAGCGCTCTAGGAAAAACTGCCAACAAGATTACCAGGTTTTACAACGAATAATTCGCGGGAAATGGTTAGAAGGTCGTCCTTTGAGGTGTAACGCTAGAGGTTCTTTTTCAAATCGGTATTATTTAGAAATGGACTCCTTAGTCGTTGGACGGATATGGATGAATTGAAAATAATGGCGGACATTCAAAAGTTGGATATCGCTTGAAAATCGTGTGTTTGAATTTTACCACGAGCGTTTAGATAACATTAGGGAAAAATAATCGCCCACCCATAGCTTACGACAGCCTCACGTATATGATTCAGCTTCATTTAAAATTATATAGGTTGGTGAAAATTTAGTTACATTTTATGTATTTTAGGCAGTAAAAACATTTGCTCAAATATTCTTTATGAACGTAAGATTCACTTGGAATACTTGCCAAATCGTTATGAGTCGGTATTTAGGTGAGAATGACAAATTCGTAAGGTATTAATGTCTAAGGTAATACGCGTAACAAATGACTTTTCGATTCCAACCTGAATGTTAATGGAAGTGTTGTCTGTGTTGCATAAATTAAATATCACGTCCAAATTATCTGTAATGAGTCGCACCGACGTTACACGATGCGCGACGGAAACTGGTCGGCTGGGGAACTGGATGTAAAATTGGAGTCGCGCGACGTGTTCTAGCGCGGTCACTAAACCGTGCTTAGGTAATTTAGGCAAAGGGAACAAATGTCACGCGATTGATAGAATGAAAAAAAAATGTACTATT